>RJVT01000130.1:0-67500 GCA_018835575.1 Cotesia chilonis
CAAAGTTCTCGTAATCCATCTATTTCCGATTTAGTAAGATGAAATTCATTTCTGAATAAAAAAATTTTTAAACTATATATTGCTTTAGCCATCCACCTTGCATGATGGACCGGTCCAGGATGCTTAAATGTAATATTTGTGGTAGTAGTACCCAAAAATATTAATGATAATTCCAGAAGTTCACGGTAATCGTCTCGACAATGATCCATCTACAAAAAAAGTTATAAGTCAATATGAAATTGATTATATCGCAATTTCAAAGTTGAGAAGAGTAATTATTATTAACTGATGTGAGGTAAAAGTTGTAAAATATTTCACAAACGCAATTTTAATCGTTAAAGATGATTGAAAGTATAACAGTCATGTGAAACTGATTTTCAATATTTTTAATCACGACGGCAAGTTAATTAATCAGAGTAAAATTGATAATTGAGGAGCTTATTTTCAAAAGGGTATCTTTTGATTTTTGATTAATCGAGACAAAAAACTAGTTATCTTCAATTATAAATATTTGTATTGTACTTTTTTTAATTTAGCTATAAAGTGCAATCGGTTATGAAGCTGCAATTCGATTTTCATTTATAAATGTTCATAATTCTCAAAGTAATTAGTATTTAAAAGTTCAGAAAACTGGTATTTTAAAATATGAAAAGATACCCTTTTGAAAATCAGCTCCTCAATTATACTGAACTTTATACATTTTTCTTTTCCACTTTAACGTCAGTTAATAATTCTTCAGCGCTGGATTAAAAAATTTTACTTCTATTTGATTATTAACGAATTTCAAAATCTCATCTTTGATTGGTGTTATTACTTCCAAAACTTTTTTGTCACAAATACCAGCCGTAAAGTTTGATTGGTCAATTTCATCCCACTTCTTTTTAAATCTCTGATAAATTGGAACGTTTGGGCCAGACGAAGCAGGCCAGTATACTTCAAATGCACTTCGAAGAACAATTTCAAAAATATGGTGTCGGCATGGCAAGTACAACAGTTTTCTACTAAGAGCCTTTTCTACTAATACACACGCACCATTTCTGATTCCTGAAAAAATAAAATGAGAATTGCTAGTGAAGTATCGATTTTTTAGAGTAGTACGGAGAAATCATTTCAATTTGAAAAAAAAAAAATAACTCATAACTTGGAAATTAATGGTTAATACTAAAAATCTGATTTGATTTAGCATTTAAACATTACGGTAATCAACCATGTTATATTTTTTTTATTAATAAATTATTTACCCGTATTTGACGCCGTAGTATCAGAACACAATGCTTTGATGTTGTCAGTATTAATATTCCATTGTTTTACTGTTTTAATAATAGCCGAAGCTTGGTTTTGTCCAGTCCCAGATTCTAGTTTAGGAACTCCTAACAGTTGAAATTTACCTGATGATGATAAAATAATCGGAAGCCGGTCAACTTGTTCTGTACCTGTAATATCTGATAACAGTTTTCCATCAAAATGTAGTACATAATTGTCAGTTTCCAGATTAGTCTTCAGATTTAACGCCGCTTCTTTCCGGAATTTTTCCCTTGCTCGGTGAATAGTCACATGACTAAAGTTTACGCTTGCACAATCAATGTTCAAGCTAGATAATAAAGCAGCAATAATGTAAGTCGCCATCCTACTAGTCACGTTAGCTCTATCCAAAGCCGCAGCAAGTTCTGGTGTCATTATATCAATTTTTGGAACTTGTTGTTTTGGCATTTCATCTTCATAATCAGAGATTATACGAGAAGTATTACTTTCCAAAGATTTCTGGGATAATTGAGATGGATGACTTGATATTTTATGATTAGCAACATCATCAGTCTCAACTGCACAATAATAGTTGACATTGTCGTTATCAAACTCTCCGACATTATTATTACTATCATTACCATTATTATTATAGTTTTTATCATTGCTATCAATGTTCTCTTCACTATTATTATCACTATTATTGTTATTATTATCATAATTGCTGATATCAACATCCATGTCTTCGACATCTTCTAAAATTGGTTGAGAATTATATGAAATAAAACCACGTCGACTGGAAGATTTTTGTCCCAAATAAAATAATCTTTTTTCTTTGTCCAGTATATTTAAAACATCCGCATGAGCTACATCAAATAGTTTATTTAATTCATCCTGAAAAACGGATTCCTTTTTTTTTTGAGACTTTGACTTTTTCATTTTACGGTTTTTTTGTAAATTCTTCCATCGATTGTGATTTGAGATTAGTTTCAAAAAAGCAGATCTTTTCTCTCTTGTCGGGATTTGTGCCGCACACCAAATTTCAAAAACATTGTTGATAGTGATTGATATACTTTCTTTAACTGAAAAATTTTTCGTATCAAGATAATAAAATAAAAGCGACATAACCTCTTTCAGAGAGGGTAATTTTTTTCCAACTAATTCACTTAACACATCACCAATCAAGTACACTGTTTTCACCATTATGGTCACAAAATTTATAACTAATACATTTCAACTAATTAAATTAATAATATAACGGATTGAAAAAACAGTCAGTATCAATGAACAAAGACAATGACGAGAAGATATAGTAAAGCGTTGAGAGCAAAGCAACTAAATGAAGTTAGTACCGAACAACCAGGCTTACCAACACAGAGCTTATTAGCTATAACACTCAAATTAAATGAGTATAATACTCTGTACCGACAGAGCTAAATAAAGCTCTCTTGATATTTTTCAAATAAAAAACATTTGATCAAGTTTTATAGTAGATTTAATTGATTTAACGTATTTACAGAATTTTCATATTATTTTGAATAATATGCAATGATGAGTGTTTGGTGAGTTTGTGTAATAAGGAACTTTACATTTTCCTC
Organism: Cotesia chilonis; assembly: GCA_018835575.1. Classification (NCBI taxonomy): domain Eukaryota; kingdom Metazoa; phylum Arthropoda; class Insecta; order Hymenoptera; family Braconidae; genus Cotesia; species Cotesia chilonis. Next base: position 2,841 of record RJVT01000130.1, read on the forward strand.
TTACAAAAATTTATAAATTTTATAAAATATAAAATAAATTTGTTATAAGAAAGACCAAAAAATCATTTATGTGACATTTTTAACGTTTATATTTATATATTAGTGCATTTCGTGAGTTAAGTATTGAATTAATTAGTAAAAAAAAAAGTTTACAGTCTCAGGTTAACGGAATTAAAGTAATTTAACATAAAAAATAATAAAAATATAGCATGTGATATTTTTTTTTGTAATTTTATTGGAAAATATTTGAAATTTTTTATTAGTGTTATCTTTGACCGCGGATATCTTTGAAGCCGTTAATCTGAGGAACTTTGGTCTTCAGACGTTTTTTGTAGAGCGTAAAATTTCCTACTAATATCATTTTTTAGATTGTTGTTACGATGAACCGTTCCAAAGTAATAAAAATTAAAAAATTAAAAAAAATTTTTCCCGTGTTATTTAAATGGAAAATAAAGAAATGGATACAGGCAAATCTTACTATTGATATTAAGAGCTCACATGGGCGCCAAAATTTTTGTTTTTAGGTATACTATCAATTTTTAGACACCAAAAGAAAAAAAAAATTCGTCTTTTTTTGAAACACCCTAATATATATATATATATATATATATATATATATATATATATATATATATATATATATATCGATATAACGCGGCTTGTCAGCACGATAACGTTTTCAATTTATAACCGATTCTTCTCAAACTCAACATGCTTCATTTATCGATCAAGACCAAGGTTAAGTTCGAAAATGAGCTTAATCGGCGAGTAATTTGGAAATGACATGATTTTGAAATTTTGAAAATCGTAAAAATTGATGTTTTTACTACTTCAACTTGGTATAACAACTGAATTAGACAAGATATTAAAATTTGGTAAAATGCATCGTAAAGCTCTTCTAATAAGCTTCAATTTTCACTACTTATAAGTGGTAATAGCCTCAATATTACTCCTTTTAGAGTTCGTTTAATGATAAAGTTTTTCTGTTGCAGCCGTTTTAGAATTATCGACAATATTTTTTATATGAATATGATATAAAATTACTAATTGTGATATTGATCAATCACTCGTGTAATGTATTCGGATAAATCGTTTGTAATCTGACACACAGATTTCCACATCACCCATGAGGTACTGTGTAAACGAATGCGTTCCCTTTTTTTTACATGGTGGGTCCCAGTAGGCCTAAACCATGATATAATTTCAAATATACAATCCAAAATATTTTCGTTCTAAAATTTTTTTCTGAATATTTCTATATTTCATTTTTTTGAAAATTATTTTTTCCACTTTTTTCTTGTTAATTACTACAATAAACTTATGAATTATATAACTAATTGTTACTCATTTCTGATGATGTTGAAGTTAGCTGAAAAAGTTTAAAAAAATTTAATATCAATTAATTTCAGAGTTATAGTTAACTCATTTAAAAAAAAAAAAAAAAAAAAAAAAAAAAAGTAAATACAATTCTTGAAAAAATCTCATATAAGGCAAGAGGTGAAATGATATAATATAACCGAAAGAAAATAAGAATAGATATTATTAACGGAAGTTAAAAATTTCTTACCGGGATATATATGATTTATTACTTTTTTTTGTTATCTATATTTTATTTTTTTTTTCATTCACATTTGTCTTAATTTATCTTATTATTCACCGATTTTTAAGTCCTATAATAAATGAGCTGTATCTGTTACGGCATTATAGGTTTAAATAAAAAAAAAAAAAATATTATACTAAAATATTATTGCAATTATTTTAATTCAAATCATGTTCTCTATAACAATGTTCTAAAATATTCAAAATATTTAAATAATTACAATCAAATTTATTTTCTATTTTTCTCCATTGATCTATGTCGAATTACACTATTTTCGTATATATCACTGATATTGTAATCGATAGACGGTAAATTTTCTAACTTTTTGTGATTATTTATCATAAACTGATTAATATCGCTTGTATTATTTTTCAATCGGCAAACATAAAAATGGACGTTATCCATATTTATTATTGTTAGTATTTTCGATGATGTTTTAGTTGTCGGCTTAGATTTCATGATTAAACTCAATTTTCTCTAAGTCCATCAACAACAAATATAAATAATATTGTCTCAAAAGCCTGACTAAATGTAATTATTGAACCTTCGTTAGCCCAAATTCCATCAGCTGCCATCATTCTTATATAATCATCTATATTGGGATTATCTATTGTTATTTCTTCACCATTTCTATCTTTTTTTTTAACTTCGACTGATTTTGTTTTACATAAAATTTCGTAAAATTCAGTATTCATCATGATATGATATACCATCACAATTTTAATTTCATAAAATCTTTCTTCATCATTTAAAATTAGTTCAGCAATTGATCGAAAGAAACAATTCCCATCGGTTTAACATTGTCAATTATAAAATTATCTAGAAGAATTTTCGGAAACCTTTCTATAACCACTCTTCTTTTTGGGGTATAACTTTTTTGATTATAATTTCTATCGTCAGTTTTAAAATAACTTTTGATATTATTGTAGATTTCTACAATCATTTTTTGATGCTTTTTCATAATTTCACTCATATCTCGAAAAGATTCACTGTAGTAAAATTGATCTAAAACTGATTGTGCTTTTATTCATCAGATTTAATAAAACTTGACGAACTTTGTGGAATAGTAATACTATCTTGTTTTTTGCTGATAATCTCAGCTGGCTGTACAGCATTTGAATCTACTTTTATTTGAATAATAAGTATTTTGCCATATTTCTTTATCAAATATTGATGAATCAAGTTTCCTATGAGCTGCAATAAAGTGCCATTGAGTTTCATTAATGATTGTTAATGGTATTGAGGAAATTGTGGTATTTGGTACGTATTTAGTAATAGTATCGTTTTCGTGTGTTTTTCTATCTATACTAATAATGATTATAATAACTTTTAATGCATCACTCATAGTAAATATGGAACCTTCATTTCCCTATACGCGTTCACGAGCTATCATTTTTAAAAAATCGTAAAGTCTAGGATGATCTATTTTATTGCCGTACTCATCTTGAACCGAAAAACTTCCTCGGTTAATTAATGATTCATAATTATTTTTATTACAACAAACAAAGTTTATAATAAAAAGTTTAATTTCACTGTACCTTTCTTGATCATGAAATATCAATTCCGCAAAAGTACGGAATAAACAATTGCCATCAGAAACTACATTGGTTAAAGTAAATGTAGTGTTTAAAGTCTGATTTATGTGAGCACTATTATTAGATATATTTTTTGTTTTTAACTCATATTTACTGTAATCGTGATGATCATAAGTATTATTTTTATTTATTGGTTCCATTATATTTTTTTTTACTGTTTCAAAAATTTTAAGAGAAATTTGATTGATAAAGTCTTTTTCTTGATTTAAAATGAGTTCAATTTGATTTAAAAATTTACTTTTCTCTACTTTGACTAAAATCTTTCGAAGTAATGATGTTTTTGTTTTTTGTAAGTTAATTATTTGTCGTTTATTACAAATATTTGTTTCAACTCTTTTATCCAACATTCCTCTACGTTTTACTGAAAATCTTTGTTTTTTAAAATTTTTTCGGTCACTTAGATTATTTAATTCATAAATTTTTTTTAAGTCAAATATTTCGTTGTTGAAATGAATGAAGTTACTGAAATCAATATTTATCGTAGTAGTTGGTGACTTCTTTATAATTTTCTTTTTTTATCAATGCTGTATAATGTTAGAGTTTTGAGCTCGAAGAGCTCAAAAATGTAATATGTAATTTTGAACGCTTAAGTACAAAATGAGCGGGAAGTTGTAGAGATGGCCTTTAGGGTCAACCGTCGACCTTTTTTTGCACTGAACATAACCAAAATTGTTGCATAAAATTATAATTCAAAAATTGAAAAAAGTCGTTTTTATCGGAATTTAAGAATAAATAAGCAGGATTATTATAAATTTATTTCAGAATTCACAATTTTTTTATAACTTAACGCACTAATTGTCGACAGAAATTAATCATAATTAAAATATGTTGGGAATAATAAATTATTAATTATACTAAAATATTATTTAAATAATTTTATATTATTATTAATTATTATTATTATTATTATTTTGTTATTAAATGCTCAGGGGGGTTATCCCCGGAGTCCGATTCTCCGAGGGCCCAGCCTGAGCTCCATCCGTTACTGCTGGACCACTCCGCACAACAAGGCGGTTAGTGATCACAGCAGGCCAAAGTCATTTCCCTTAAGAGACGGAGAGAACCAAGTATAACAGCCTTCTGCATCCTAACTGCCAAGAACTCAGCTTTTGATGAGCAAGCTGGAACTTTGGCAAGTGAGGATACAAAAGACTGTTTCATCCCTCCTAGGACGCCAACAATCAGGACGACAAGCTTGACACGGTAACCTGGGTAAAGTTTGCCAATTTCAAACAGGAGATCCTGATATATTTGTCTTTTGTGCTCTTCTTTGGCTGAGATGTTGTATTCAGCCGGGGCCGAGAACTCAATGACATAAATGTCACGAGTGGCCTTGTCGAAGAGCACAATATCAGGTTTGTTGTGATCTATCCGCCGGGTTGTTGCAAATGGCATGTTCCAATAAATTTTGCAACTGTCATTCTCAACAACCTGGGGAATATCTCCTGGCAGATAAGGCAGCACTGGTGTCACGTCAATACCGTAGCAATGACGAAGATAGTAGTACAGTACTCTCAGGGCAGCATTGTGACGCTGGATATATGCACCTCTCGCCAGCACAGGACATGCCGACAAAAGGTGCATAAGCGTCTCCGGATGTTGTCTACACCTCCTACAGGAAGTGTCCGGAAGCTGCACCTGGAGCACCTTGCTACGGTACTCAAGAGTGTTAATGACACCATCTTGGCAGGCAAATATGAACCCTTCAGTCTCGGACATCAGGCCAGCTGACTTTAAGAAGGAAAACGTCAGCTGGGTGGACAAGCCATGATCACGCACGTGTTTAAAGAACACGCTGTGCATGGACTTGTCCATCAGTTCGCCAAGGAGTAGTTTTTCCTCGGCGTTCCTGATGACGCTCTTAAATTCCTCCTTTCGGAGTTCCATAAGAGCGTTTATTTCTCCAAGACCAAGGGTTCTTGCCGCATATATTGCTGCCTTATACAAGAATGACCCCTTATGCGCATTTTCATGTTTATGTACAATTTGCATAAGAAAGTCATCCTCGTCTGCAGTGAAATTGACAACTTCGTGTGTTAAACCCAGGACCAAACGGTCGTGAAGCCGCTCCAAACTCTGCAAACCTCTCCCACCGATGGACCGGGAGAGGTATAATCTGGCGACTGATGAATTGGGGTGCATGCTCCGATTCATATTATGATCTTACGGGTTTTGATGTCGAGATCTCGTAAATCCTTTCGGGCCCATTTCAGGACACCGAAAGAGTATAGTAAGACTGGGACAGCGAGCATATTAGTAGCTGAGACTTTATTTTTGCCGGAAAGTTCGGAGGACCAAATTTTCCGGAGTCTCCTAACATACTCGCTCTGGAGAGTTGCTCGGACTTCAGAGACCGCATGCATGCTCTTCCATTCCTAGATATCTATACAACTCTCCGGCGTCTAATTGTCTTAAGACGCTCCCATCCACTAACTCGACATCATCACCCGTATCAGAGCACTTACCCCTCGCCAGATGTACGACCGCACACTTGTCCAACCCAAAAGACATTCCGACATCTCGTGTGTACTCTGCTACGATGTTGAGGGCCGCTTGTAGATGATCTTTATCAGCACTATACAGCTTCAGATCATCCATGTAAAGCAGATGGGTATCGAATAGTTTCGATCACCCGGAGGCCCCACAGAGTACCCACGAGTTTTACGGAGAGCAACAGATATAGGCAGCAGTGAAACGCAAAACAGCAGAGGGCTCAAGGAATCACCTTGGAAGACCCCCGTTTATACTCTACAACTCCGGTTACGTGCAATGCGTTTCCACTTCCAATGTGAAAACGCGTTCGCCAGAGCTGCATTGTACGCCGAATGCATTCCACTATTTCCGGATTGACTCCCAGGCATTTGAGTAGATATAAAATCAACTCATGAGGAGTTGAGTCAAATGCCTTGCGATAGTCAATCCAAGCCATTGACAGGTTGCGTTGATAGTAGATCGCATCTTGTAAGACGCATCGATCCACTATCAGGTTCTCCTTGCAACCTGACAGGCCTCTTTTACTGCCACGTTGTTCATATATCTGTTGCCATACAGGCTCTATCTGCTGCAAGATACGGTTATTTAAAATTTTTGTAAAAATTTTATAAACCGCATTCAAGCAGGTGATAGGCCTGAAATTCTTAGGGTCAGACAAGTCACCTTTTTTAGGTATCAGTACGGTTCGCCCTTCTACAAGCCAGTCCGGAATCGGATCGTCAGCTCTAATGTACGATGTAAATATGCGGGCCAGATGGAGGTGGGTAGAAGTAAACTTCTTCCACCAGAAGACATTAATGCCATCTGGTCCCGGGGCAGCCCAATTTTTGCTGCCATTTAGAGCTGAACGAACTTCATCCACACTGACTGCAGGGCTCTCTTCATCAGCATTCTGCCGACGGTGTTCCCGACAGAATGCTTTGAAGTCGTGCAGAGCTGGAGTGTTGGCGTTCACGTTTGGTTGATCTCCATACAACTCAGTCCAAAAAGCTTCCACCCGCTCAGGTGTTGGATAATCCCGGTAACATCGGTCTTTGGTGTCAGAAACCGTGAAGGGCTGGATCGAAACAACGAGTTGTCGACCAACCGCTTCAGCCTTTTCTCTAGTGACTTTTTGGCAGTCACTAGAGCCCGCAATTTATTAAGAGACTCTTCTTTGATGACAAGAAGAGTACTCTTGTTCAGTGTGTGATGACGCCACCGAAGTTCAGCAGCAATGCGCGAATTCGGGGCGTGTATGCTTTTTGAGTTGTTTCGAACTCAATCACACACTGAATGCGGGAGACATGTTTCCGGGATATGTCAATTTTCAAGCCAAGTTGTGAGATGCGCTGTTCAACCTTGCCTCGATCGAGAGACAATGTCTCTCTCTCGGAAAAGCCGAAACTGCTGCACCATACACAACCTGGCTCACAGTGAGCAGGGTGGAATCCTCCAGATGTTTGCACGGAGATTATTATTATTATTATTATTATTATTATTATAAAATAAAATCTACTTCCATTTCGGCTGCCGAATGGCCTTTTTTATTTTATATCTTTTTGTTAAGAAAAAAAAATTATTTTTTTTCTTAATAGTCTTATGAACGTGGACTTGGCGCGATTTTTTTACAGTGAAACTGTTTTTGTTCGGATCTATATATACGATACAATCGTTCATAAGGAGTAAACTCCAGTTGTGCGTCGGAGCTAACACACACAATTTTTTTTATACTATCTAGAAAAATAGTGTTTTTTAAAGTATCTACTGTCAGAAAAAAATTATTATTGTTGATATTTGTCAACTCATTTAATACTCAAAGTGCAAAAAAAATGCGGATAGAAAAAATGCGAAGTAGAAGGATAATCATTTCGATAATATCTCAAAAAGCACCCCACACTTTTTTTTCAAATAAAATACATTTTTTACTTATTTACACTACTATTAATTTATATTTGTTAATAATTTTTACACGATTCTTAATTAAAATTTATTTTCTATTTTTAGTTTGGTTTTCTATATAAAGCGTGTTTTTTAGTTTTTTTCAGCTATGATTTTTAACATTACTTTAAGATGTCTCCCATACCTCGATAAAAAAGTTTCACTTCACAAAACAAAAAAAAAATTGCGCCAACAACACGTGGTGTTCCCAAGCGGTCACCCATCCAAGTACTAACCACGCTCAATGCTGCTTAACTTCAGTGATCGGACGAGAACTGGTGTTTTGACTCAGCATGATATGGTCGTTGACGAATAATAGTAAAATATCTCTGTACTTAAATTAATTGAAAATGAATGATAATTTAAAAAAATTAAATAACATGCTTTTTATAGAAAACTAAACTAAAGAATAGAAAATAAATTTTAATTAATTTAAAATAAAGATAGTGTAAAAAATTAATAATAATAGTGTAAATGAGAAAAAATTGTTTTTTATTGTAAAAAAAAGAATGGGGTACATGGTATCAATAGTTATAAATCTTTTATTGACAGATATGAGTAAAAGGATTATAATTTCGATAATATTTTAAAGAGTACCCTACGCTTTTTTTGAATAAAATACATTTTTCTTCTATTTACATCATTATTAATTTATATTTATTAAAAATTTTTACACTAACCTTAATTAAAATTTATTTTCTATTCATAAGTTTGGTTTTCTATAAAAAGTGGATTTTTTAGTTTTTTAAACTATTATTTATTTGTTCACATTTTTGACTTGATTATATCTTAAATTATCGAGGATTATAAATTATGCACTTGTGGATTTTCCAAAATTTCTATTATTATTCTTACTTTACTAGAAGTCAATTTATTAATAATTGTCTTAAATCAACAGATTTGGTAGAATCTGGCGCCAAGTTCCGTTCTCAAGCCAGACTACCGAGTGTGTATATACCGTGAGCAGAATCGTTTTTTGAGGTTACAAGTTTTTTTTCAAATTTAATTTGATTTTTTTTTTTATATGATATTTTATAATAGTAGTTCATGCTTTTTATTACGCGTATTACTTGATTATTATCAATTATATTTATAATTTCTATTTAAAATTATTAAAAATAATCAGCACAAACTATAGCGACCCAGATTTTTAGATTTTAACTTTTTTCTTATGTAAAAAGCGGACGGCCAGAGACTAAATAATATAACGATGCATGCTAATCTTATATAGATAGGAAACTACAGTGAAAAAAAGATATTTGACAGCTTGCAATTACACACGCCAGGCGCGCAAGAATAACTTTTACATGAACTATAGCTTAAAGGGGATAGTTTGTCACCGGAAATGTATTAAATTAAAATTGTCAATTTTTATTATAATTACAAAAAAAATTGAAATCCGAACAAAAACAGTTTCACTGTAAAAAAATCGTGCCAAGTCCACGTTCATAAGACTATTAAGAAAAAAAAAATTTTATTTCTTTACAAAAAGATATAAAATAAAAAATTAAAAAATCCAAGTAACCAATATGGTTGTATATGATTTTCGAAAATTAAAAAAAAATTTTTGTAAATTTAAAAATTAAAAGAAACAATTTTGGAACGTACTTGGTGTGCGTTATTGTGTACTTCAATTTTTTTTAAGTGTCCTAGTTAGATACAATTTAGGAATTTCATAAAAAGTGAAATATTTCGTAACTACGCACACTAAATACGTTCCAAAATTGTTTCTTTTAATTTTTAAATTTACAAAAATTTTTTTTTAATTTTCGAAAATCATATACAACCATATTGGTTACTTGGATTTTTTAATTTTTTATTTTATATCTTTTTGTAAAGAAATAAAATTTTTTTTTCCTTCATAGTCTTATGAACGTGGACTTGGCACGATTTTTTTACAGTGAAACTGTTTTTGTTCGGATTTTTTTTTTCCTAATCCTAACATAAGTATGATAAAAAACAATGTAAAATGTTTATTTTATACGTGTTTTCATCATTTAAATGTATTGTTTATAAAATTTGTAAAAAATTGCAAGTTAATTGTGTTCATATTGTCACATTTTAAACGTATTACTTCAAGAAAATATATAAAAAAAAGGGTGCGTGTACTTATGTACACGTGTAAGAAGTTATACTTCTTTGGCATAATAATTTTAATAGTTGTTTAATATTTTTAACATTTAAAAAAAAATAGTTTTTGATTGTATGCAAATAATTAATTACAATAAAATAATTCAAGACTGGAAAAGGAGTTATTATATTCAATAAAGTTCAGTTTACATTTGAAAAATTAAATAAATAAATATTTATTATTATTCTCTTACATTAAGTGTAACATAAATTCTATTATTATTCGAATGTTGTTTTTAAATTATGTTTATTATTATTAATTATTAATTATTTTATTATATTATTCACTCAATTTAATAATAAATATTAGAAATTAATATTTAAATTTGATGTTCAATTTTAATTTTTTATCACAAATTTTTCACTTAATGTTTTATTAAATTTATTTCTTTTTTTTTTAAATATTAAATAATTAATAATAAATATTTAACGTTAATAATTTAATAATATTTAGTATGAATTATATTAAATAATAATTTTGTCATTTATATTACTAAATAATACATACAGATAGAGTTAATCTCAATTGTATTGGAGCACTTAGGAAGGTTGATGAGCACAGTTTTTTCACAAATATTTTCTAATATTAATTAGTATTGATTTAAATATTTAATTCAAATCACTTCTGATTATAATTCAGACGCACATATAAAATTCGCACTTGTATAATGAAAACAAAATGATAACACGTGTTTTAAATGTAGAAACTCAAAGCATGTGGATAAATAATATAAATATAATAAATACACAGTGAGCACTGGCGGCGTGCGTGCCAACATGCGCCACTAATAGAGGTTCTATTTCTGTTTTGTTGGTAGCATTTTTTCCTCAACTTAATGAGCGATTTAGTGGGCAACTTCATTTCTGTTAATTTTGTGTCACAGTGTGCGCGCGCATCGTAAAATTTCACTCTCATCAATTTTTCATAACGCGCCTAAAGAAGTATAACTTCAAAAAGTTTTCTGCTGTACTGTGATTATACAGCACAGGAGAATTAGCCATATGCACCTCAGCTTGTACAATTATAGAGTTGCGATTGTCGTGTGTTGAAGTAGATAAATATGAATCATGTAAATTATCACCATCATGATCAGCAATACCAGTACTGGACACCGTTGAGACATCTGGACGATTTGTACTAACACTGGTGGTAGCTAACTGAAATGATGGTTCAAAAGTCCTTATTCGTGAATTTGAAGTTGACGGGATAGATGAAATGTCAGTCACGGATGATTCGTTTGCTTGTGAAAGCATTATTTTGCGTAGCCTATAAGCACGAATACGTTCTGCTCCTGTTTTTTTTATTGGTTTTTCTACGGAAAAGCCTTGTCGAATTTTTTCAGCTTCTTTGGCAGCTTTTTTTCGATTGTAATAGTTTATACAGTGTTCCGCATTTGTTTTACCCATCTTGAAAACTAGAACAGAAATTGAATAGTACCATTAATAGTCATCAAATTTAAACTAAAAGAATCTTAGATTGATCTTAGATATCAATAATTAATATTAAAAATTGAAAATTGATATATTTATTAGGGTGATTCAAAAAAAAAGAATATTTTTTTTTTCGTTTGGTACTCTGAAAAATAGGTTCCTAGACACCTCTAAGAAAGCCTCTCCAAGCATGAGTTCTTAATTGTAACGGGAAGGTCCTCCTTCTTACAGTTTTCTATTTTTTCTTATTATCAGATAGAAAAATTTATATCTCGCTTCCAACTACTTGAAAAAATATCTTGTTCCTTAGATTTTGTAGGAAATTGAATGCTCTACAAAAAAGGTCTCTTACGATTTTTTCGTAAACCCAACCGTTTAAAAGATATTAACGGTTAAAGTTTGATTATTTTTGGGAAAATTTTTTATTTCTTATGAATTTTATAACTCAATGAAAAAAAATCATTATGAATGATGAAACTCATAGTTTTGTAGGAAATTTACTGCTCTATAAAAATGGTCTCTTATGATTTTTCGATCAAGTTGAGCGTTTACGAGATATTCATCGTCAAACATCAATGCATATCAATTTTTCTAGTTTTTGATCAATAATTCGAAAAATTTCAATTTATTCTGTGAGTTTCAAGGAAATTTAGACAAATTTGAGTTTTTATTATAAAAGCAACTCCTATAGATGTTTTCTGTTCAAAAATTCATTTGAAAGTTTTTATTCTAATAATATTTTTTTTAAATTTTATCTTTAATAATTTAAAATCTTAATCGCGTTGTCATTTATTATTATGAAATTTGTTCAGTGCGTATTTTTAAATTGTTTTTCACAAAATATACATAAAATTTTCGTTCGAGGGGATTTTTGTTTTGAATTCCATTTCTTCTTCTGTTTGTCTTCTGAAACTAACGCCATCTATGTTTTTTACTCTCAACTATCTTCAGTATCTACCCATTTAATACCGTATTTTCAGTGTTCCTAAAACTGATCATCTTGAATACGTAATAAAATAATTCATTTTAAATAAGTCTTATAATCATCACATAAATTTATTTATCATCAATTAACCTACAATGAATAAAGAAATACGTTTTATCGGAATACCTCTACAAAGAATTTCGGAACGTAAGTTACCAAAAGTGAAAGAGGTTATGCGTGTGTTTTTCTACCAACTTAAAATTTTAAAGTATTCAATCAAACAAAGTGCTAAAAATTCAGTTGACCAAGTTATTGAACTGTGGAGAAAAAATCAGATTCCAACTAGTGGAGCTCCTAATGCAGTCAAAAAATTTCTTCGCTATCACAGTCAATGGTTAAAATTACAAAAAAATTTCGATAAAAAGAATTCAGCGCAAAACCAAAAGGAAATGAAATTTCAGACTGATCTTGAACAATTATTCGACATTGTGAGCGAAAAATCCTTAAAAGTGCTTGATGATAATATTAGAAAGTTGTATTTGGATCAAAAATTCGGTACCCATAAAGAGATTCTTTCTAATAATGTACCTGTATCAAACTTAACCACAACTATGATGGGAATAGATGAGAGTAGTAAGTATCTGAGATATTTAATTATTATAAAGTCAGGTAGTAGTGTAACTTTTCATAGATGACTAGATGACATTTGACTAGACAATTTTTGGAGTCCTTTCTTAATTATTTGTCATCAAAATGAATAAATTCTATACATTTTCTTCGTTTAATTTATAAAACAGATCTTATTCCAGACTTAGATCAACCGTCTACCAGTCATGCGATTGTTCCAAGTGAAAAATCAGAGTCGTTCTCTACGTATACATTAAGTGGAGTTACAAATTTTGGATCTGATTCAGAGTATGAACCTCCAATTCCGACAAAACGAGCAAAACTTGATGTCTTAACTCCTGAAGTCATTTTTGGACTCGACCGAGCTAATGTCAGCAGTAGAAATGCGATGTTTATTATTGCTCCGGTTTTACTAGCAGTAGGTATTAAAATTGAAGATACAACGCTCAGTTATAGTTCAATTCAACGAGCTCGTATGCTTCAAAGAGAAGACATTGCTAAAGGACTTAAAGACAACTTTAAGACACACGATAAATACGTTGTGCATTGGGACGGAAAAATGCTGAATGACCTTGTTGGATCAAAATCTGTGGAACGGCTACCAGTTATTTTAACTGCATTTGGTACCGAACAATTACTTGGGGTTCCAAAAATGAATTCTGGGACGGCAGACAATCAAACATCAGCCATTTTATCGACATTGAGTGAATGGGGTATTACTAATTATGTTAAGGCGATGTGTTTTGACACGACGGCAGTTAATACAGGTAACTTATCAATGATAATTTAATCTAAAAAATATTTAATTATTAACGTTCTAGTTTAATTTTTATTGCTTACTGAATTTCACTTTTGAAATTATTGAGAATTATTTACTCATTTGGATTTTAAATATAATCTACAATTTGTTGAAAATATTAAATTTAACGATAGTTATCTATTTTCTTTATACAGGAATTCATAACGGTACATGTAAGGCAATTGAAAAGACTTTGGGAAGAGAGTTAATCTGGTTACCATGTCGTCACCACATTTTTGAGATCATATTGAGAAGTGCATTTGAAGTATATTGGCCTGTGTCATCTGGGCCAAACGTACCAATGTTCGGAAGATTTAAAAAATCATGGGATGAAATAAATAAAACTAATTATAAATCTGGAATTGAAGATACTGTTGTTGCTGATATCATTTTGGATAAAAAAAATGAAATATCTAGTTTAATTGCACAATCCTTACAGGTATGATTTAACTGCGATTTTAAGAAAAAAAATTTTCTTGTTTCTGACAAATTTTTAATTGTTTTTGATAGTTACTACAACCCCGAGATGACTATAAAGAATTGTTGGAATTGTCGTTGATTTTCCTTGGAGAAATGCCTCAAGAAGAAATTTTTTTCAAACGTCCTGGTGCAATTCATCATGCTAGGTGGATGGCGAAGGCAATTTACAGTTTAAAAATGTTTCTATTCAGAAATGAATTTAAACTTTCTAATAAAGAATTGGACGGTCTTCGGCAAATTTGTATATTTATAGTTACACTGTATTTAAAAGCTTGGTTTTCATCAACTTCTGCAACAACTGCTGCTAATCATGACTTGCAGTTTTTGAAAAATTTATTCGAGTACAAAAATATCAATTCATTGATTTCTTCAGCAACTTGTGAAAAAATGATTTTGCATTTATGGTATTTAAGTGATGAACTTGCCATTTTATCATTATTTGACGATACCGTTTCATTGGAAGTAAAAAAAAATATTGTTGGAGCTGTTAATACTCGTAACGGTACAGATTCTAAAGCTAAAAAATTTATAATTGATAAAAACGATTTGAATTCATTAACGCAAAAAAGTCTGAGTGACTTTGTTTCTAAAAAGTCTTTAAATCTCTTTAAAATCTTTGATTTACCATATGACTTCCTTGATAAAGATATTGAATCGTGGCCTACTAATGACAGTTACATTGAAAATAAAGAATACTTTAACCAATTGAAAGTTGTTAATGATTCAGCAGAACGAGCTGTTGCATTAGTTAGTGAGTATAATCAATGCTTGACAAAAAATGAAGAGCAATTCCAATACTTATTGCAAATTATCAAAGAACATCGAAAAAACTACCCAAACTGCAATAGAGGAAATTATTTACAGTAAAAGTGTACCGTTATGTTGAAAATATTGAAAATTATATGGCAGTTGATAATTAAATAAATAAATTCTTCGATAAAAAAGTGAAACACATGTGAAACACACTAAATTGAATTATATATTTAAAAAAATGCACTAATTTTTTGTTTTAATGTAATCAAACATGTCCAAGACTAAAAAAACTAATTAAAAAAATAGTTCATAACATATTTCTATTCATAGAAACTCAAATTTGTCTAAATTTCCTTGAAACTCACAGAATAAATTGAAATTTTTCGAATTATTGATCAAAAACTAGAAAAATTGATATGCATTGATGTTTGACGATGAATATCTCGTAAACGCTCAACTTGATCGAAAAATCATAAGAGACCATTTTTATAGAGCAGTAAATTTCCTACAAAACTATGAGTTTCATCATTCATAATGATTTTTTTTCATTGAGTTATAAAATTCATAAGAAATAAAAAATTTTCCCAAAAATAATCAAACTTTAACCGTTAATATCTTTTAAACGGTTGGGTTTACGAAAAAATCGTAAGAGACCTTTTTTGTAGAGCATTCAATTTCCTACAAAATCTAAGGAACAAGATATTTTTTCAAGTAGTTGGAAGCGAGATATAAATTTTTCTATCTGATAATAAGAAAAAATAGAAAACTGTAAGAAGGAGGACCTTCCCGTTACAATTAAGAACTCATGCTTGGAGAGGCTTTCTTAGAGGTGTCTAGGAACCTATTTTTCAGAGTACCAAACGAAAAAAAAAATATTCTTTTTTTTTGAATCACCCTAGACAATATCCATGTAGCTAATGAAGAGGAGATAAATGAGAACACCATGCAATGTTCTGTAGCTGAAAAAAATGATAATATTGATTTATTAATTCCATCAAACACTGTAAACAGTTGTCTCAAAATTAAAGATGCAGCAACCCAGTTTCCAGAAGTTAAAGAAATAGAAAAACAATTTCAGAATGTAAGCGTTCAAGTTTCAGTAGGGTCAATCATACCAAAATTTTCAAGTTTTATTACAACTAATGATGAATTAAGCACGATGACAGGAATACCAAACTTCCAATTATTAAACACAATAAAAAAGTCAGTCGATAGAAGGACTTCATTTCATTCGAACTCCAAATTTGATAATCTAGAAATAATCGTAATGACATTTATGAAGCTTAAACAAAACATGTCATACGCATTATTGGCAGTTTTCTTTAAAATTTGTACCCCTGAAACTTGTCGAGAAAGAATTCTTAATATGATCGATGTTTTGTATGCATGTTTGAAGCCTGCTATTTATTGGCCAAGTAAAGACAATATTTCGAGAAATATGCCCCAATGCTTCAAAGATTTTTCAAATGTTCGTGCTGTTATTGACTGTATTGAAATACCGATACAAAAGTTCAAAAATTTATGCTGTCAGCTTAACACTTATTCTTATTACAAAAATTGTTATACACTAAAATTTATGACAGCTGTAACTCCGGTAGGATTAATTTCATTCATTAGCAATCCATAGGGGGTCGATCTTCAGACAATGTTATTTGCGAACAAAGTGGAATTCTAAAAATGATGGACAAAAATGACGACTTGATGGCTGATCGAGGATTTACTGTTGGTGAATTGTGTAAGAAACATGATGTAAATTTAATTATACCTCCATTTCTGAAACAAAAACAACAGTTTTCACAAGCAGAAGCGATAACAGGACGATTAATAGCCAAAGCACGAGTTCATATTGAAAGGAGTAATCAAAGAATTAAATACTTTCAGATACTTTCTTCCAAAATGCCGACCGGACTAGTCTTCAAAGCTGAAGAAATATTTACCATTGTTTGTGCCGTTGTAAATTTAAGTAATCCTATTTTAAAAAATGACAAATTTTAATTTATAAAATAAGTGTATAAAAATTATAAAAATGTTTTTTTTTATAACCTCATCTATTTTTACATTGCACAAAATACATGACTTGATATTAAAATATATACTTAATATTATACATAGTTATTATAATAAAAATTAATTGAAGAAACAATTATTCTTCATCTGGTTGTTCCAGTTCTTTTCACAAACATTGTGCAACATAAATTTAAAATATATTAATTTCAATGAAAATAACAAATCTTGAGTAAATTTGTAATCGATGCTGATAGGAATGATTTTAATGGTTTTATCAAATGAAGAATATATTATGAAATCGGTGGATGGTACATTTACGAGTGCCATGTTCATTTGAACTTGAGCATAATAAGAGTGCTTTTTTTTTAAAGTTACTTGATCATCGATTACTTCCAACCATTTTATTTGTTTAATTACATCATCAACACTTTTTTTTTTCCTTCAGTGGGACATTTTATTTCTAAAATTTTATATGGTTTGTTATTTTTAAAAACTACTCCATCTGGAGAGCATCCTAGCCAAGGATTACTTTTTGAAACGATCAAACCACACTGAATTACTTCATCGGATATCTGTTCTTCATAAATTTCACGAGCTAAAGGTTCATGTTCAAGACCGTATTTTGTAGCAGCGTTACTAAATGAAGCTTCAAAAAAGTAATCTAAAGATTTTTTCTTCCAATCTGGCTGTTTATTATTGCGATAAGTATAAATTTTATAGGCATTACTCGCCGTTATTCTCAGCTGTCTTTCTTTTAGCCATACACTATGAAATTTATACGATTCTTCACAGATTGTTCGAACATCAGATGACAGACGAGTAAATACTTTTTGACAACATTCTTTAATTGAAAATTTGATTTTCAATTCACTTAATTTCAAAAGTAATTGAGACGTCTCTTGATTTATTATAATGGCCATTAATTTTTCAGCGGATATTGTTATCTTGTTATCAAGAGCTTTCACAGGATCATGTCTTCCGATTCTAAATATAATAAGAAGAAAAAAACAAAAAAAAAAAAAAAAGAAAATATTATTTGTTTGAGAAAAAAAACTTTATTCAAAAACTTATTTTACCCTGTACTTGTGATGTCAAAATTAATATTTTAATTCACAAAATGTTGTGGACAAATATAAATCTATCTTCAATTAAGTTTACGGACATTGTTTAATAAAAACAAAAAAACTGCTCACTATAAGTCAATTAGTATAGATAAATTATTTCGATATTCAATGTGTAAATAGTAATAGAAAAAAATTTTCAAAAATCAAAATTACGTTACGAAAAAGTAAATTTTAATATAAATATTTAAAAAATTTTTTTTTTTGATTTTTCGAAAATTTAAGTAGCAAAATTTCTAAAATTAATATAATAATGGAATTTAACTACTCACAACGATTGTTTTTTTCAATAGATATTCTAATATAAAATGTATAAATGCCAAAAAGCTTGTAAAAAAATTAAAAACGCTATGCTTAAAATTCATTAGTAAATCGTAGTAAATAAATATATGCCAAAAAAATAGTTGAAAAATTAATGACAATACTTAAAAAAAAATTAAAAAATCGTTGCATTTGCATGTGCAGAGCTAAAGCTGATGATGGATTATCATTAATCATTATTTGTCTGAATTCTTCTTCATTATCATGGTCAGTTTGCTGTATAGCATCTGCAGTATTTTCTAAAGTAGGTTCCGAATCATCATACCCGTTTGTATTATCAGCTTCACCAGGGTCTACGGAATGTACATCTTCTGTTACTTGTAATGCTACGTCGAGGTTATTTAAGGTGCAACTTTTTACTTTATTACGCTTTAATTTTCTTTCCTGTGATAATTCTATTTTGTTCGCAAGACAGTGATGTGTCATCAAAGGGTTCATGTCATATTATTGAAGTGCAGACTTTTTTGGAGCATTCCACGCACACTTTTTGTCCGTGCAGGAGATAACTTTTAGATTCTCCAACTCATTTCTGAAAAAATTAATGCCCATCAATAAACTTTCAACAATATTACATTCATAATAATTATTGAATAGATATAAAATATAAATCAATAACAATAAATATAAAAATATAATATTTACCGGTTCAAATAAAACAGTGTTGCTACAACATGCTTACACGCACCACCTAAACCAGCTTTGCAAGAGCAACTCATACCCATGATTCTTCCATCTTTCATAATCTCACCATTAATTTCATGAGGATCATCTCTGATACTTGACGATTGGAGACAAAATGCAATAATTTTTAAACTATTTTTTTCCTCGCTAACCTTACCGCAGTTTAACAGGTGTCCTTGATTGATGATATTTTCACCACCAGTAAAATTTTTACTATGGGGTGTAGCACCAACATAATTACAGATTTCTTGAATTGAGATACGCATTTTTTTATTCGATAATACTCAATATAAATAATTAATTAAATAAAAATAATTATCGAAACATAAATAATCCGGCTAATTTTATATTGTAAACATTGACAGAAGCCTACTTTGAGTAGTTCACTTTTTAGCCACGAGATGACTAATATTTAAGCCACGCCCATCCTTAGGATCCCAATACAGATTCAAATTAGTCAAGTATGATTAGGTATAATCTATATGACTACATATGGTTTTATATAATTAGATATAACTATATATGATTAAGCAAAATCATTTTCTTCGGGAGTATGATCAGATTTAATTTAACAAAGTATACTCTATTAAAATACTAGTAAATACATCATGTAAAATTTAGGAAATATTATACATAATCTATAATAAATGTATTACTTCAATATATACAAGCAAAATGTATTATTAATTCAGTCAGTATTGATTTATAAATAATAATAATAAAAAAATAAAATAAAATAAAACTTAGCTCTTCATCTGCAATTATTAATAAAAAAATTCAGATCTTATATTTATGTTAAAATCACTAAAGAACATAAAATCAATAATAATTGATAAATTTATAATTTACATTTGATTAGATATAATTATGTACATAGCTTTACGTTTGATTATATATATATATATATATATATATATATATATATATATATATATATATATGGTCCTATATAAATTAGATCTGATTAGATATAATCATATATAGATTCATATATAATCATGTATGAACCTAGATAATTCAGGTCTGATCAGATCTAATTATATATAATTCTATATATTTAATATATAATCATATATAAATATATATGATTAGGCAAAATCATTTTTTCCCGGGTATTCCTTCGGTTCGTCAAATTCTAAGTTTTTATTTTCGATAGAAAACTATTTTACATTTTAATCGGTCTTCTTTCATTCTCTATCCATTCCTCGTTTTCCCATACTAAAAATTTCTCGAGACTTAGAATATTTTCGCTCACTTAAATTATTTCTTACACTAAAGATTTTCTTCAACATAATAAATTTTTACTTAGTAGTTAATTAAATTATAAACAACGCAGTAATAATTTTAGTGAACATAAACTTTAATTAATTTGATCAATAATAAAAGAAAATATTTATCACAAATGTAAAAAGTAATGAAATCAGTCATAGAAAATTATAAAGCAACTAAACAAAATATAACAAGATTAAATAATAATACACAAATAATTTCTAATTATTGTCTGAGATTTCTTGATTAATTAATATGAACTAACCCGGGTCAAAAAATTTAAACGTTTTTTAATCTAAATAATCTGTATTTGAACTTGACAATCGGTTTTTGTACTTTAATGAATAGTTAAAAATATTTTTAGTCGGTTTTTGATCTGTTTAAACTGTTTTTATACTATTCCGTGAATTTTGATTTGTTTTTTGTCTACTATCTTGTGTAATACTTGTATTACGGAAGATTAAAACAAGACTAATTATGGAACTTAGAAAAAATTTTTCGTTAAAATTTTATCAGAACAAAACAAGACCAAAACTCATACTTAGAATAATTTATTAGACGTAACTTGCAAGTTAAAAAATTATGTTTTGTTTTGCTCGTACAAAATTTTAGCGAAGAATTTTTTCTGACAATAACTATATTGCTTTAATATTTATTGAAGTGAATACGGTGTGGGAGTTACTAAATTTTGGAGTCCTTGCTAAAAAACATTTTTTTTTCATGTTCAAGTTCTAAAGCAATAGAATAAGTAGTGATTTAAACAATTTGATATTTTCGGAGCGTAATTAGAGTCTTCTACGTACAATCTTAAGGAAACGGATCAATTATTTCTTTCTGATAACTATTTATCATGTAAAAAAACAATTTGTTAAATTTTCAACCATAAAATCAGGAAAATTATAATTAAAAAATCACTACGTTTGATACATAACTATTTGATACAAACTATTATGCTTTATTTAAATAACTTTCGCAACAAATAGAATATTTTTTACATGTAATGGATCAAATATATACATTGCAAAGTTATGAACTTTGAACTTTTGTGTGAAAAAAATTTTCAAGAACCTTGAACTTTTACATGAAATATATAAAAAATATATTTTTATGATCGCAGGCAATTAAATGATAATTAGTATTGAGACACTACAAAATATCCCGACTTTATCAGCCTGGCGAACTACCACCCGAAATTTTCGTTACCGACACTAGCTAAAATAATAGGTAGTCCCGTGACGTCACAAGACGGCACGAGGAGGGGAAAAACGGTCACAAACCCCGATACTTGAGCGGTGATCGACACTTCGATCTATCCCCCGGTGTTAACCACCACGTTAGATTTATCTTAGTCAATCTTACCACTATTACCACTATACTACTATTACCACTATTAGGTGATTACTAGATTATTAGTTGTAACAGGGTAAAATTACCCTAAATCGATAAGTCACCGGATATCGGTAATTAGTCGACTCAGTACTGGCGCGCCTCGATCTTCGGGCCCTTCCTAGATAGTAATTAAGTGGGGGGGGGGAGGTTGGAATAGGTAAGTATACAAGTGCGAAAGACTCGTAGAGGCAGAAGAGGTTGGATCGTCAACTGCACCAGTTGGAAAATTTCGATAACAGGTAATTAGTTATTCGCACG
Source organism: Cotesia chilonis (assembly GCA_018835575.1). NCBI lineage: Eukaryota > Metazoa > Arthropoda > Insecta > Hymenoptera > Braconidae > Cotesia > Cotesia chilonis. Next base: position 24,640 of record RJVT01000130.1, read on the forward strand.
TTCGGTTTAGGAACGCTGCGATAAAAACTTTTAAGTTACTTTCGGTTAAGAACAACATTATTCATTTCCTACTGTTACAGGTACGATCAAGTTGATATTTTCGAGACCCGGAGTAAATTTTGGCGAATTTGGACAACTCAGGCCAAGCGAGAAATACCTGGATTTTGGATTCGGAGCCTTTAGATTGTCATCGAGAATCATATTTTCTCAGGTACTGAATTTTACTCCGTGGTAGAAAATTGGACCGCGGTATATACTCGGTCCCTTTTCAACCTCTTCTCATTAAATGAATTTTTATTTATTAATTAATTGTATTATAAGAAAATTTGATAGTTTGAGTTGAGTGATTTTCATGGGGGCATAAACCCGAGAGTCACTCAAATTGACCTTGCGGGAGAAATTATCAAATATAATTCTTCTCGAGAAAATTTAACGAACTAAAATTAATCGAGAAAATTAATTAACATCTGGAGAAGTTATTAAATTAATTATTATTAGTTTATAGAAATTAACTTAATTGAACTGATTAATTTTGTGTTTGTAAAATAATCAGCAAGCGTTTTTACTCGAGGAATTTTGGTCGAGCGTCAAAATATTTCTCTGTCGCGATAAATTCTAAATACCCAAGGTCATAGCCAGCCGAGCTATCAAATATTCTAATTAACTAAATTGAAGTTTCGACTTCTGTCGATTTCCTAGAATTATAATTTTGCAAGAATTTTATTAAGCATAAATTCACTAAGATTTTTGTTAATTAAAAGTTCACAAGGAATTATATTAATAATAATTTCATAAGAGTTTTGTTTGCTAAAATTTTGCAAGAATTTTGTTAAGAGTAATTTCGCTAAGAATTTTATTAATTATAATTTTGCCAAGAATTTTACTATTAATTTTATATGTATTAAGAAATAATTATTGAGATTATTTTTATTGTAAAAATTAATTAATTTAAGCGAAGCCTTCGGAATTAGTAGAGTAAATTTATTGTAAATTAATAATTAATAGTTTAGACATAGTAAATCCAGGAAAATAGTTAAAATAGTGTTGAAAATTTAGCATAGAAAATTCTGGTGAAATTGATTAATTAATTGCTGGAAATTATATATAAGTATTTTGGAATCATTGTTGGAAATTAGTTAGATTAATAGATTTAGTAAAGTAAACTCAAAATCGGTTAATTTTTCCTTGAAAGGATGTTAAGACCTTTTGATTTGGTGAATCATCATTATATTGTTAAGACGAGGAAGTAAATCTGTTAGGAATCTTAATCCGGTGATTCAGGAAAAATTAGCATTTGAAATTTTTGACAGTCATAGCTAGAATAAAGTCAGAATAGAGTTTGGTCGTCAAGCGTTAACATCGTTCAGTTTATTATCACTGTTTAAATAATTAGATTTGTAATTTTGTTCAATTTAGTAATTTTCAATTAATTTAAATTTTTATTTTATCCAATTAAATTTATAATTAAAATTATTTCAAGTGTGGGTTATGTGTGTAAAGATTAGAGTGGGTAATGTGTGATAGAGAGTGTTAATAGTGTCAAATTGGCAGTTAGTTAGTTAGTAGACGACCTCTGTGCAATGCTGTATTTGTCCAGAGTGAAGAGTCGTCTGGTTAGCCGTTGAGTTAGGCTATAGTTGATAAGTTTAGAATTAAGCAACGTGTGTGAGGTAATTCAGTAAAAATTGTCTCAGTTAGACGACCTCAGTGCAATGCTGTATTTGCACCGAGTGAAGAGTCGTCTGGTTAGCCGTTGAGTTAGGCTATAGTTTATAAGCTTAGTTAATTAAGGAGTGTGTGTGTGTGTGTGAATTTAGTAAAAAGTTGTCTCATAGTTGAATCTTGTCAATTTTAATTGTTAATAAATCTATAGATATTGTTAATCATTGATTATTTATTCAACAGCACCTTCCTCCACTCTCTCTACCCTAAGATTAGGAATACTCAGCTCTGGACCGGTTCCAGGAACCGCGAGTAAAAATCCTGGTGGCGCCCTTTTTGTTTATAATTTTTAGAGTCAGTTTTCGTTAGTTAATAGTTAATAAAGGGGCCAATATGAACGAGTAAAGCCGTTACATAGTAAACAATCTAGACAACCTAGATTATTAGTAAAATAATCATCCTACAAATTTATTGTATTCCGTCACCGAATATAGTAAATATATTCCAAGTGTTGAGTTAGTGAAATAAAATTAAGCTTGTTGTAATCTTGTCATCAATCAAGTTAATTTATCCACTACAATATTCACCTTGCGTAATTCAATCTAATCAACAACAACACCAAACACGGAAGAAGGACCATCTGCACAGTAACTTTGTAAGTAAGTAAAATAAATTTAACTGGCACACGTGGTAACTTCTGTCCCATAATCTTTCTGATCGAGCTCTCTTAAAACAAAAGACAATCATAAATACGGGAGCGGAATATCCCAGGGCAGTGGACCAAAAATTATAAACGAAATCCAGGCGACTAATTCTTATCCGCGAGGTTTAGTGGCCTGGAAACTAAGATTTTTCAAAGAAGGAAAAATTCTAGTGTTTCAATGGCGCTCGAACAGGGACGCTGCCCTCATTAATGAATGTCTTTGTTCCAAAAAAAATTACAAAAATTCGTAAATTCGTTTTAATTTAAAAATTAAACACTTTACAGATGAAAATTTAATTAATACAATTAACCGATAGAATTCTCGTCATAAATAACTATAAAATTCTATTAAGATAGCAAAAATTTTGCTAAAAACTTGTAACAAGTTCTAAATTTATAAAATTAATCTCTAATTCGACAAAAATTGCCACGTTTTCATACCATCTCATCTAATTTCAAGTATAATAAACCGAAAAGAATTATATCGTGTTAAAAATTGTAATATTGTAAAACCATTACCCGATTATTGTACAGATTTATGCTGATGTCATTTATTTTACGATAACTGAGAAGTACTCTCAGTAAAAATTCAAGTAAAAATAATTTCGAAAAATTTTAATAATAACTTTATCAGTGCATAAATCTTCATAAGTATTATAAACCTATTGTCTAGTATACTTTGTGTGTGCTGGGTCTTAAGTCAAAATATGTTGCATACCCAAACTTGAGTAAAACATAACCCAAGGTCACATCACGCGTATGTCCAAATAATCGGCTGTCTTATACTACGTCTTGAAACTCTCGGAAATAAAATAAATTCCGTTAATTTTATTTCTTTACAAAGTACCTTTTGTCTATATTAGTTGAGCCGAGACTAAATTTCTTATTTAGCTTTATTATTTATAATACAAATTTAGTTTTGATTAGTCCACCAATATACAAAATCAAATACCGTTGTTAAAATAATTTATTTTGTTTAACTTTGCAGTTCGAATTTCAAAACAATGTTAACATCGTTTATTCTAATTATTAAATCGTCATTAAATTCTAAAATTCAGTTATTAAATCATTAAAATCAAATATCGAATGCTTATTAGATCTGGGATTATCTACTTTCTTTCGTACGCATCACCGAAAAATTATTTCTCGATAAAATCTGAGATTAAAATTCCTGACAGGCGTGTCATCGCAAAACAATCGAAACAGAAAATTAAATAATGGTTAAAATAAAATTTAATTAACATTACAACTATTCATTATGTTTCGTCACACCCCAGTAAATCAGTTCTCGGTACCGATTAGTAGTAATGCGAACTTAAAAAATCAAAATTTATTAAATTTTTATCCAATTTAAAATTCAAATTCAAGTCTACATTTTCAAATACAAGACGATTTACTCGGACTAGACAATCCGCAAGGTGACATACACAACAGTACTGTCAATAATAGCACTGATCCTACAAATAAGACTAATAATAACGCAAGTAGAGTACCTGTCCTCAAAGATACAAGCAGTGTAACTCAACCCGATGAGGAAATAATTAGACAATTAAGAGCCGAAGCAGAAACCTGGAAAACAGCTTGTCAGCAATTGATACCACCCTTTGCCAGTACCCTAGCTTGGACGATGTCTGACACAGTAAATAATAATAATCATATCAACGACACATATGCGCTTCAGCCTCAAAAATTATTCCCAAATTTGGATTATTTAGCGGCAAATCACTCCGCGCCACACACGCCTTGTTTTTCCCATTCGGACATGTCTCCCTACTCTACCACATCAGCCCCAACTTCTAGTGGGACTGCGCGTTTACCGTACGCGCTTCCACCGCTTGCCCCATTACTCGTACCACTGGTGCCTCAACATATACCAGCTACACACGTACCGTCGACACCATACTATGTACCAGGCACATACACACAGCCACACACTACTGTACCTCATGTGACGCATACTTACACAGAACCGATCGCCTCTTTTCATGGGCCTGTACCTCAGACACAGCAATATACACATACTATTCCAGGCATAGTCTCAAGCGCTACTCACTCCTACACGTACCCGAGTACAGTCGCACCCTTACGGACTAACGATATTTGCCGGATTGCGAAATCATGGAATATATTTTTTCCTCCCGCGCGATTCATCTACAAAACTAGACGCTCAAAAATTTACCAAAACTTTAGAACAGAGAATGATCAGTAATGATATACCACTAGATAGTTTTAGGCCAGTAGTTGCTTCAACCTTAACCGGTGATATTCTAGACTGGTATTATCAAAACGAACACCTATTCACAGACTGGTCGATCTTTAAAACACATTTCAAAGTATGGCAGACCCACCAATCTGATGAAACCCTTTTACAAGAAATCTACTCATATCGACAAGCCGAAGATGAACTCGGAGCTGCATTTATCAATCGAATGCAAAGCGCGTTTTCTCAATTAGACGAGCCACTGTCCGAAAGTCGACAAGTTAAAATCATCATCCAAAAATTTAATTCAAAATTCTTATTTAAATTTGCGGAAGAACATATTAGTACCTATTCCATGCTTTATCAACGCGTTGGCACATGGCAATCGATCATAGATGCCTGTAATCCACCTAAACCGGAACAATCGAGTAAATCGAAAGAACAAAATCCGAATTATACAAAATCACGAACGCGAATGAACGCCGTCACCGATGTAGACCCTGATCAAGATGCGTCAAGCATAGAAGACAATGAAAAAACAACTTCAGACGTGGCCTTGACCAATGAACAATTCAATTTGCGTAAAGAAAGCCCAAAAAACAACCCTTCAGACGCACTCATATCGTCCATAAGCAATCTTCAAGCCGTGATACAGAGTATGTTCGAAAATTTACAAAAGACACTGAACCAAGTAGCCTTACGAACTGACTGCGACCGTTGTGGACGCAGTGGACACATTGCTGCAGTCTGCTGTTCACAAACTACAGACGAATATACGAAAAAGAGCTGGTTTACGACCCCTTACGAAAAACTCGGATCCCGTAAACCAAATAGCTACTCCGGTGATCTCCAATACACCAACTAGGGCTCAAATATCCGCGATACAAACCCTTACGGCACCTATTTCTTTAACTAGTGCCCCAGTTAGGCCAGTCTCTAACAACCGCGAACCAAATGCTTCAAAAAATAGTTCAGGAACCCCTGACATTAACCAAGACCATTTAGATTACGAGTATATGGACTATGAGTCAGACTCTGAGTCAGAAATGCTTAATCCAGCACCCAAATTAAAAATCAAATTTGGTAATGAACTTAATGACCTTATGCTCATACATAGTCTCAGCACACACGACTCGAACAATTCTAAAACATCAAGTCAAAATAAACGACAACCATCATCTCAGACTGGAACTGAAAGTACTTCGAAGTTGTCGTCGATAACAAGCGTTAAATCAGAACCTTTATCCTCCGATCCCATAATTACTTGTAATTCTAAAAAACAGTTATTTTCATCACCATCTATATCATTAATACCGACCTCTACAACGTCAACAACCGAAGAAGCTTCAACATCCATCACCCAGCTCGACATTGACAGAATTTCTAAATCAACAATGGTTCAGCCTGGCATTATTTCTACAGCTTCAATGCCTATAGCAGCTGTATCAGATCCATCAGATAATAATAAGGCAGCCAAACTTAAACAGCTCATGCCGCATGACAGAAGCCAGTTGACTTCATTACCTCAACCAAACTTCAGGTTCACTTATAAACGACCTGAATGGGTTGAAGATATCTGTAAAGCAATGAAGGAAGTCCATATCCAAATCCAGAAGAATACACAGGACATCCAAGGACTCCAGAATGGCATGAAAAGACTCGTACAAAGCCATTCCTCATTAAAGAATTGCCAACTCACCAACCTGGCAAGTTCTGTACGTGAAGTAGGACGAGATGTCGTTGCCGTCAAACAACGACTTAACTCAATCGAACCCAAAATGCATAAACTGGGAAAATATACAGATAAATGCAAGGAACCTGTCCAACCAGAAGCTGATTCACTTCCATCAGTTTTCAAGGGAAAACCAGATACTACTATTTACAAAATTGGAACTAAAAATCGTCAGTTAGTTCAAAAACCAACTTTAGAAAAAATTAAATTCTCTCAGCCGAAAATTTCATCTCGATAAGGTTTACGAGACGAGCCTGTAACTAATCCAGTCATGGTAACAATTTTAAATTCGTTACCGCATTATCGGACACAAACAACACCAATATACGATGTCTCACGAACTCGAGAGTACACATTCAACCAAGCTCGGAAACACGATAAATTTTGTTTTCGTCCACCTGAAAACGAGAAAACAGACAACTTCCAAGGAAGCTACCAGAGATGTAGAGTACCAATGCAACTTTTTGATCCAGAATGCCAGGCTAGTAACCGACGTTGGCCTGGATACAAGAACGGGATTGAGATAAAGAACCACGAAAAGAACATCGAAGACCTCCAAGAGACGTACCAGCGTTCTCTATAAAATTGAACCCCTATTAAATCATTTACATCATCATTTATTAATTTATATCATCTTCCAAAACATTACTGTATCATCGTTCATACCATTAATTTAAAGACCACTGTATTCTTATACTATTATCATTATTTTCTATTATACAACTATTATTACTATAAAATTTATACTAAACATCTATCACACTATTACACCATAAAAATTAGAATATTTACTAAATCATTCATATCATCTAAAATTTTATCTGACAGTTTTAATTTGTTTTATTTACAGCTGCAGTCCAAATAAAAAAAAAATCAACTAACTATAACCAAAAAAATTTTTCATTATAAAAAATTTTAATTTATTTCTCTTTTTAATTCAATAGATCGAAGTCTAGACCGGAGTTTCGACATTCGCTCAAGGAATTCACCAACAACAAATTCTTTATTTAAAAATAATTTTAAAATTTTAATTAATAATTTTTTTCTCTTTACAGGTGATGACTCACCAGTCTACCAACACGTCCATTCCTCAGGTGACTACTCACCAACCCAAAACTCCCCCTACTTTCTCATACCAATCTCTCTCATTAATAGGTGACTACTCACCACCCTTTCTCATTAACAGGTGACTACTCACCAGATCATCATACTATTATAGGTGACTACTCACCAACCCTTTCTCATTAACAGGTGACTACTTACCAATCTCTTTCATCAATAGGTGACTACTCACCAAACCAAACTTTCCTCACTATCATCTCATCAAACTACCCTTCCTAGGTGATCACTCACCACTAACTCCTATCCACAGATTCGGTAGAATCTGGCGCCAAGTTCCGTTCAAATCAAATCCGTTGAAAACGGAGCCAGACTACCGACTGTGTTTACTGTAAACATTACGATATTTTGAGGTTGCTAATTTTATTTAATTTTATGGTACTTTTTTTTCCCAAATTGTCTATTACAACAGTAGTTTATACCTTACTTTACTGATATTAATTAAATTATAATCAATTATAACACTTAATCTACTTAAAATTATTAAATTTAATCAGCACAAACTATAACAACGCAAAAATTTCGATCCTGACTTTTTTTCGATGGGGAATGGTTATTGTCACAGACTAGATAAAATAAAAATGTATAGTAATCCTCCTATAGATACGCAACTACACTAAAAAAAGGTAATTCACAGCTTGCATCTACGGCCGTCAGGGTGCACTGGAATTATTTCTACAGAAACTGTAGCTTCAATCAAGGGGATAGTTTGCGGTGAAAACTGCAGCCAATGCGAGATTTAAGTTGATATAGGGACCGAGCACGAACTGTAGGGGCAGCACTTTGACCGAAGGCCGCGCGCCCTAGTGTGGAAATTAGGAATTAAATGGGCAAAAATTTATTAACAACAAACAAATGTCATAATTTATAAATAATGGAAAAAATAGTTAAATACGGATTTCAGCCGATAATTTTTAATAGTATTCGTGGTCAAATTTTTTTCGTATTTGAAAGTATTTTAGTATTTATATATTTGAAATAAAATGAATATAAAATTAAATATATATATTTATATATATTATATAATTATATTATAAAATATATATATTTTTATTATATTAATGTATATTATATAAATATTAAAATTTATACTATATTATAATGAATTATTATATATATATATTAATTTTATTATATTTAATATATTGTATATTTATTAATAATATATAATAAATTTAATATTAATAATAATAATATATATATATATATATATATATATAATATATATATATATAATATTATATTATATTAAAGCCACGTATATATTTGTATATTTTATATATAAATATAAAAAGAAAAATTTTATATTTAAAATACTTTAGTATTTTACATAGCTATTCTCATTAAAATATTCTTAATATTTTTGCCCATAAGGTTACAATTTCTACCACCAGTTGGCGTAAAGGTCTAGAGGCTCGGTCCCTATATACCGTAGAAAAGTACTCAATCTTAAAGGTGCTCACACACATGTTAATGAACTAAGGTAAATTGCTCGCAGTTAGCAGTATCCTTTTATTTATTAACTTTGAGCTCTCAGCGAGAAAGTATTGTATATAATTAACTTACGATGTGGCTGAAGGTACAGCAAACAGACGATACGACTCCGTACACAAACGGCACCGTATGTATACGGAGTGCTACAAATCCCGGGAAATTCAAATTTTATATGTAAAACACGCTTGTGGAGCTGTACATGTACAGAGTCGTACACATACTACTAAATAAATAATATAAAGATAATAATAATAATATATCTATATCTATAGATACTATGTACATTTTATTCCACCAGGGGCGCCTGTGCATCACTTTCCTAGTACAGCTGTTTTTTTTTTAAATAAAAAATTTTTTTTTCTTTTTTTTTTACACGACTCATGTGTTTTTTTTTATTTTTTTTTATATTTACATTTGTATTTATAAATATATATTTTTTTCGTTATTTATTGATAAATAATTGGATAGCTATTTTTTTCAATTAAAAAAATGAATACTATTAAAATAAAATATAAAAAAAATTTTAACTAATGAAAATTTCACATATTTACATCTAATGTATTGTGTACATTTTTAGCATTACAAGCGGCTGCGCATTATTTTCTCAGTATATTATGTACATTTATTCTACCAGGGGTGCTTGTACAGTACCTTCCTAGTACAGCTGTTTTTTCGGCAACTAATTTTGAACGACTTATGTTTTTTTTTTTTTTTAATATTTCATAATTAAATGAGCATTATGAGTCGTGTACTTTTGGATTTTCCAAACTTTTATTATTTATCATTTAAAACAGCCCACCTTACTAAAGTTTTCCCCTTTTCTTAATTTAATCTAACAAATCCCATTATTAAAACTGAATTAATAAACAACAATAAATTTAAATTGATCCCGCGTGACTACAACTCACACTTCAGTCCAGAAGAGGCGTTACGAGCAATTTAGTGGCCTCGCTGGACATCCACAGATTCGGTAGAATCTGGCGCCAAGTTCCGTTCAAAAATTCCGTTGTAAACGGAGCGCCAGACTACCGACTGTGTTTACTGTAAGCATCACGTTTTTTAGAGGTTGCAAATTTATTTTTAATTCTACGGTCCTTTTTTTCCTTAAATTTGTATTATAACGGTAGTTCATACCTTATTTTCCTGATATTAATTGATTATATCCAATTATAACAATTAATCTGCTTAATATTATTAAATTTAATCAGCACAAACTATAGCAACGCAAAAATTTCGATCCTGACTTTTTTTCGATGGGCAAAGTGATCTGCCACAGACTAAATAATTCGAGAATGCATGGTAATCCTCCGATAGATGGGAAACTACAGTTAAAAAAGATATTTCGCAGCTTGGATCTACACTCGCCAGGGTGCGCTGGAATTCTTTCTACATAAACTGTAGATTCAACGGGATAGCTCACTAAAGTTAGCACCCCAGAGTTTTTTTTTATTAATTTTTGATTTTTTTTTTATCACGTCGTTAGCTCGTCGTTTGTTCTTTATTGTTTAATATCAACATTTGTTAGTTCTCCATTTATTCATTTTAAAGAAAATTTATTAATAATGTACTTTTAAGTCAACCCCCCTATCGCATTTTTTAATATTTTGGTAGCAATTTGGGTCATTAAACCTCTATTTTTGATTGTTTATGTATATTTAACATTTGTTCCTACTTCACATTGTTTATTTGTTGTTTAATTAACATTTGTAATTAGCTGAATGTATGTATTCTAAATATTCGCACTGCGCATGCGTCAACTTTACGTATATAGACTTTTAGCGCGGTCTTTTGAAAATATTTAGAATACAAATATTCAGCTTATTAAAAATGTTAATTAAACAAGAAATAAACAATTTGAAGTTGGAACAAAGGTTTTTTGTACATGAACAATCATAAACAGAGGTTATTCCCATTGGATAGTGTACCATTCTATGATTTTGTGGTCGTTGCCGATAGGTTGCATTGTTATCCACTCAAGTGGATTTCAAATAATTGTAATCTTTAGGTGAAAAGTCTTACAATTATGCGCATGGTGTATTGTGTCATTTACTTACAACAATGTCATAATAACAATAACACTAATAATAAAAATTATGAGACTGAAATTAATTATATCGGTAATACCAAATTGAGGTTAAAAATATCATTATCATTATTATTACTGAATGAATTATTGTTATTATTAAATTAATGTGTATTAGAGTATTAAATCCAAATCAACAACTTTTTTAATTCAAAAAAATGTTAAAATTTTTACTGTATATAAATAAAAATGTAAAATCCCTATTAATAAGATAGTTAATCGCTTTTAACCGCGGAGTTTACGCGGATCAGTCACGTTAAGTTTTTTAATGCTACTAGCTACTATGAGAGAAACAGAATTTCAATTTTTTTATTAGGATTTGATTATCAAAATTAACGAATAAACAACCTATCATATTAGAATAGCTTTGCCTGCATTAATTTATTCATTTATGAATTTTCAATTTTGCGCGGGAAAAATTTAATTTTGAAATTAAGAATGTTAAAATACTTTATAAATACAAAATTTCTAGAACAAACTATCAAACAACTTCATATGTGGATGGTTTTCAAACCTATTCTTTCTATTGAATTTCATTTATTAACTAGACTAAATACACAACAGGCTAAAGATTGTTTGAGTTTTACTTTCTTCCTTCAGGCCAGCAGTTCAAGATTTAGGCAATTCTCATTGGATAGTGTACACATTCTACGACTTTGTAGTCGTTGCCTGTAGGTGGCATTGTTATTCAATCGAGCGGATTTCAAATAATTGTAATTTTTAGGCCATAGGTATTACAATTATGCGTATGATGCATTGTCCCCTTTATTAACAATAATGTCATTGTAACAATAACAATAATAATCATTATAAAAATGAAATTTATTATATCGGTAATGATAAATTGATGTTAAAAGTATCATTATCATTGTTTATCATTACCAAAATAATTATTGTTATTGTTAAATTAATGTGTAGTAGAGCATTAAATCTAGATTAACAACTTTTTTAATTCAAAAAAATGTTAAACTTTAACTATATATACATAAAAAATTTAAAATCCCCATTGATAAGCTAGTTAATTGATTGAAACCGAAGAGTTTACACGGGTCAGTCACGTTAAGTTTTTTAATGCTACTAGCTACTATGAGAGAAACAGAATTTTAATTTTTTTGTTAGGATTTGATTTTCAAAATTAACGAACAAATAACCTTTTATATGATAATAGCTTTACCTGCATTAATTAATTTATTTACATATTTCTAATTTTGCGCGGGAAAAGTTCAATTTTAAAATTAAGAATGTATTAAGAGGCGAGCAAAAAATTACACTTAACAAAAAGATATGAAATCCGAACAAAAACAGTTTCACTGTTAAAAATTGCGCCAAGTCCACGTTCATAAAACTCATCTCAATAACATCTGCACTTTGCAAAAAAAATAAGACTCGTTACAATAATTTTCATTCTATACAAAAAAAAGTTAAATACAAAAAATACCAAGAAACCGTCATAATGTTGAAAAAATTGAAAAAAATTTGTTGAAAATTTAAAAATTAAGAAAAAATTTTTTTATCGTACTTGGCGCGCGTCATTGAGTACCCCAAATTTTTTCAGGATACATGAACATCCTTTTAATGTTTCAACATTTATAAGTAAGTCAACCTATAAAATGCATAAATGTAATTAATGAAATATTATTTTATGATACGTTTAACAAAAGTTAGGTAAAATCAACATGGCATACGTATTTTATTTGAAATTTTTAAATTCTCCGCACATCATTTATGATTTCAATAAACGCCCTCTCCTGTTCGGTTATGCAATTTGCTTACAAGTGAATACGCCTGCATACGTTGACTCTGTAGTGGAATCACTGCGAAAATTGAGTTGACTAAAAAATAAAACATATGGCCGACTAAATTGAGAAAATGCGGTGTGATTGCCAATCAAAATATGTTAATTACAATTAAACGAAGCACGATCAAGTTTCTTCATGAAAGCTTAATGACGGAACTGAAAAAAATTGAATTAAAAAATTTTGTGTTATTTCAGATATCTTCACCAGACTACCATATTGACAGTTATTTTCACTAAAAATCTGAAAAAAATTTTCGAAACGGATTTTTTCACTAAAACTGATATTAATCCAGTAAGCAGTGTTTTTAATTCGTTGAGTATACTTCACTGATGTGAATCTATAAACATAACAATGTATGAAATCATATATTATATAATTAGAGCTGATAAGATATATATATATATATATATATATATATATATATATATATATATATATATATATATTACATTACATAAATTCAAGCGAAATCGTTTTTTCTCGGGTTGAAATTCGTCCGAAAAAATTTGGGGTACTCAATGACGCGCGCCAAGTACGATAAAAAAATTTTTTCTTAATTTTTAAATTTTCAACAAATTTTTTTCAATTTTTTCAACATTATGACGGTTTCTTGGTACTTTTTTGTATTTAACTTTTTTTTGTATAGAATGAAAATTATTGTAACGAGTCTTTTTTTTTTTTGCAAAGTGCAGATGTTATTGAGATGAGTTTTATGAACGTGGACTTGGCGCAATTTTTAACAGTGAAACTGTTTTTGTTCGGATCATCCTATTACCCTCAAACCTGGTGACGATTCACCAATTCTTTTAAAAGAGCTAGCTCGGTTCAAAAATTGACGGGGTAGTCTTGGCTTGGCAGGAAGGATTGAGACACTACAAAATGTCCCGACTTTATCAGCCTGGTGAACTACCACCCGAAATTTTCGTTACCGACACTGGCTAAAATAATAGGTAGTCCCGTGACGTCACAAGACGGCACGAGGAGGGGAAAAACGGTCACAAACCCCGATACTTGAGCGGTGATCGACACTTCGATCTATCTAAATGCTTATGTAACGGATTACATTTCGCCATTATAAACTTAATTGAGATCAAGGATAATGTTAAATTTACGTTTGACGGGGATGGATTTGAGCTTACTTACTTGTATGAGTGTAAAGTAACAGATAACATCGGCTCAATTCCTGTTGAAAATTTAATAAGCGTGTGTTATTGTGTCTACGATGATAATAAACTATTTTTAGGATGTCCAATCAACAGTCATGAGCGTGAATAAAATTTAGCAAATACTGAAACACTAGAATTTTTCCTTCTTTGAAAAATCTTAGTTTTTAGGCCAGTAAACCTCGCGGATAAGAATTAGTCGCCTGGATTTCGTTTATAATTTTTGGTCCACTGCTCTGGGATATTCCGCTCCCGTATTTATGATTGTCTTTTGTTTTAAGAGAGCTCGATTAGAAAGATTATGGGACAGAAGTTACCACGTTGTAACAGGGTAAAATTACCCTTAATCGATAAGTCACCGGATATCAATAATTATTCGACACAGCACTGGCGCGTCTCGATCTTCGGGCCTAAGGGGAGAATAGGAGGGGGTAGTTTTGGGTTAAAATAGGTGAGCCGTGCAGTGGAAAGGGGAGAAGTAGTGTGATCGCCAGACTGAGTGCCACGGAAATCGAGAAGGACCGATTCCCGGAGTAGTGACGAGACGAAGGAAGCCAACTACAACTAGGACTTCATCTTCAATTAGAGAGTAAGATCATCATCTTATTCGTCAAGGTATCAATTATTACTCTATGGGAAAGAAGTGGACCGCGGTTTACCTAATACTCAGTTACTTGTCCTAATTAATTACAATTCGATCGTTTAATCGACGATTATTTCAATAAATAATAGTTGAACATTTGCTAGTTTGGATTGCGGGATTTTCATGGGGGCTTATACCCGAGAATCACTCAATCGACCTTGCGGGAAAATTTTAACAACTAAAGATTTATCAATTAACATCCGGAAAATTCGTTAAATTTATTGTTATAATTTTTATAATAATTAACTTAAGTAAAATTGATTAATTTTTGTTACTTGAAAATAATCGACAAACTTTTATTCGTGGAATTTTGGTCGAGCGTCAGTACATTTTTGTGTCGCAGTTAATTCCAATACCCAAGGTCAAATACAACTAAGCTAGCGAATGTTCTAGCAAATAAAATTGAATGCTTCGACTTATGTCGATTCTTTTATAATTCATAAAACTATTGGAAAATTATCGGATATTTTGTTAAGAATTAATTATTAAAAATATTTTATATATTTATATTATAAAATTATTTTGTCACGTGTGAATTTAGTAATTTTTGGGATTAAGTCCGTGAAGTAATTAAATTGAAATTTACCGAAAATTAATAATAATTGATAGCGTGGATATTAAGTCTAAAGGATTAGTTATTTTGAGTCAAAAGGTCACAGGAAAGATTGGTCAGAATTAATTAATTTACAACAATAAACTTGTGTTAATAATTTTGACTTGATTGTAAAAATTATATTGTGATTAATTTAATTACCAAAAGTTAATTCAAGGTATAAAGCCTTTTGTTTTAAATAATTATTGTTGTATTATTAAGACCATGACTATGAGTTACTTAGGAATTTTAATCCAAATAATACTTTAATTCAAAGAAAATTAACAATCGGAATTTGAAAATTGTAATAGTTAGTTCAAAGTTATTTAGAAATTGATTGTTAATTAAAAGTTATCGTTTTATTAAATTCTAATGATTGAATGTTTTAATAGCTCAATTTTAAGTTCAAAATCAAATTAAGTATCATCAATTATCAAATTTTTAAATAAAGTCAAATCAATAGTGTTAGTGTGAGACAAGTGTGGGTTATGTGTGAGTTGCAGAGTATCTAGGTCTACGTTTCGTCACTGGGCTGTTACTGCTGTAGCTGGAGCGGGTTATGAGAGTGTGCTGCAGAACATCTAGGTCTACGTTTCGTCACTGAGCTGTTACTCCTGTGAGCCGAGTCAACGATCCCGGTATATGATTCGTCTCTGTGCGGGTGATTATAGGTTTAGTTAAACGGGTAGACGCCGAAAGGGGCCCGTCACGTGTAGACGCCGAAAGGGGCACGTGTTAGAAATCGACGGGTAGACGCCGAAAGGGGCTCGTCGGGAATAAGTTAGAACTCGACGAGTAGACGCCGAAAGGGGCTCGTCGAGAATAAGTTTAGAAATCAACGGGTAGACGCCGAAAGGGGCTCGTCGAGAATAATAATATTGTTAAGTGGGGATAGTCTGTGAGTGATGGAATTTTGTTAACTTGTTTTAAGTCAAGATACTGTTAAGTTTTCCTTTTTTATTGTTAATAAATATTGGCCAATCTTGTTAATTAATTATTTATTATTCAGCAGCACCTTTCTCCACTCTCTCTACTCTAAGAATAAGATTTCTCATCTCTGGACCGGTTCCAGGAACCGTGATTAAAAATCCTGGTGGCGCCCTGATAATTATATTGTTGTTAGATTTGTTAGTTTATTTATAAAATTGATTAGGGGCCAACCTGAGCAGGTAAAACTGTTACACAGTGAAATTGTTATTCACGCCATTATTTAAAATGTTTAACACTGCCTGGTCGTTTACTGGATCATAAATTTTATAAACTCCAATACTTTGAGCATCATTGAATGACTCGCAGATTTTAAACTGTTTCTTCTGACGTAAAACGAAATTTCGAAGTAATCCTTCCGGTAAATTTTAGGCTTTTGTATTAAATCTTAAGTATTGCTAATGTCCATTCATAATTTGTGTTTCAACATTTGTAGTCCCATTCACGCTAGCAACGATTTTACCATTCATGTCTTCAAAAGTGAAACAACTGTTTCCCTACGATGGTCCAAAATTTTTCACATAATTTGGTAAATGGCGAAGTTAGTGAATATTGATACTAGCAAATCTTACTCCGTATAAAATTTCAAAATAATCGACGAATTTTTCAAGTAATCCAGCAGCTACTTCAATGTCTTCATATAAAACGACATCTTTATTCAACAAAGATATTGCGAAAACAAATAATAAATAATGATTGTAATATTCTGTCTTCATGATTGTAGACAGAATAACAGGAGAGTAATAATAGCACCAAGCTTTGAGTTCGGAGGCTTTCCATGATTGGTACTTTGATAACTCTCGAGGTTGACTATGAGCAAAATTCGGCGCTCGTATTTTCAATATTTTTTCATCGATGACATCTAAAACTGGTCGAAGAGAAAAGGGACAACTGGCAAGAGAGGGGTCTACCCACAAATAAATGAGTTTCTTGGTAACTCCTTCGTACAAAGCAAGCATAGAATCGATGCCTGTGCCAGTCACATAATTAGGCATTAGTTTATTCAGAACACTAGGACCTTTAACTCCTTGAATTACGTGTAAACGTTTTGAAATTCTGGAGTTGTTCTTATTCTTTCTTGCTTGTCTTGCAAATTTTATTGTTTCATCTAGAGTGCGATAATTTAAGACTGACTGGTAACGATAAACCCGTATGGACTTTTGATTTAAAAGCTTTGTTTTTTCTGTTTTAATTTTACAGACTGAACAGCCATAAGTCCCATTATATTGTTGAAAGTTTTAAAAAGCATACTTTGCAGTTAAGTCACATGTACCGCATAACAACATAACTCTTATAAAAATTTGTTGATTAATATGTGTCAAATAGAGGTTAATTCCATTAAATAAAGTTTTTAATTCTAGCTCAAAAGCTCCCAAAAATAGATGAGGTATTGGCTTATCATCCCCAAACCATAATCCAGCAAGAATAGTGTTCTCTCGTCGAATCCTCTTGTCATACGGCAGTTCATTTATCCGTAGATAGAATGGCCATACACGGAAAAAAGTAAACTGTAATAAATAATAGTCGAGTTGTAATAAGTAATGATCAACTGATAAAAATTACCATTTCAAACAGTAAAATCGTGATTTTACTAGTCACTATGTAATAATTATTACTTAAATGCTACAATTTATTGTTTACACGCTAAAAAATACTATTTCGAACGGTAATATTTGCTATGTGAAAGTCGAAAATGTTAAAGTATAATAATTAAGAAGTTTGACTTTGATATTTATAATTTCATATGTAAAAAATGATCGTATAATATGTAAAAAATATAAACTACAGTTAGTAAATTTCTATATAAGCAACGTCAATATTTACAAAGTAAAATGGTAAATTTTAAACGCAACGCTAAAGATGAAACTGTAATTATTAATGTGCTTGGACGGGTAAAAGATACATTTTAAAAGTAGAATTTTTACTGTTTCAAACGTTAAATTCTCCCAGAGTGTAGGACCTTCCCCTTCTCTTCATTTGTAAAGTTAGTGCTTTTGCAGAGCATTAGCATATACTACAGTTGAATCGCGTTATGAGTCCGGCTTGTTTTCTTTGTTTTTTAACCAGACTCGCGTTAATAAGAGAGAGACACAAAGAGGGCTCATACCGCGACTCGACTGTATCTTTTTTGCCAATGCGCATGACATTTTTAACACGTGTTGGACAGCGCCAACGACCGGAAAATAAAGTTGGTTTATTATGTTGTGATATTTTATGTGTTACAAATAATGTAAAATAAATATAATATAATTAAAAGGTAAGTTATTGATATGTAATATTACATGTCATATATCATTATTAATATATCATACACATTTTATAATTATGTAAATAATTAAGTTGTGTGAATGTATTTACTTTTTAATTTATTAAACTTTAAAGTTTATGTTGTAACCTCTTCATCTTTAATTTTTTTTAAGGTTTATCTTTGTAAATTCAATCTAGTTAGCTAAGGATTAGTTTTTCTATTCAAGATGAAATTTTTTTAAAAGCTAAATTATCCTCATTAATATATTTATTAATATCTACGTGCATGTATACTTTATAAATTTATTTTATCAGTGAATTTAATTATGTCTCGGATTTAATAAGTGATAATCTTGATAAATTTTATTTTTAATTTGAAATTATTTATTAAAATTTTTACGTATATGTTATTGCTAATATTCTATCCTTTTCATAGTAAAAAAAAAAAAAAAAATGGATTTACCACCTAATTCATTCGGTATATCATGTCCTGAAGCAACTAAGGTAGTCGGGGATCCAAATCATAATGAATGTAGAAGTTGCAGTAGGTTCCTTCTTTTTCTATTTTAATAAATTTTATTTGTTTCCTCATACTCATCTTCCTTAATTTGATATCTTATCTTCAAGGATATTTGATAATGCCATTTCTTTTGCAGATAAATTAATAATTTTCATTTAATTCTAGGATGAAGAGCTCCAGTATCATTCTCTGACTGCCATAACTGAAGTAACTACGCAATCGTTGCCATCGTTTCCTGATCAGCTCGGAAATCAAGGGCAAAGTTTTGACGAACCCTCACTATCTCAAAATCAAAAGTCTATCGAGGTATGCAAAGTATATATTTATTTATGCAACTATGACCCGATTTTTTATTATAAAATTAATTTTTTTCTTTAGAATCCCCCTTCAGAGTCAGAAGCAGTGCAGTGTAACATCAATCAGTTTGTTCTTATTGAAATTTATAAGAGCAGCGGTTTAAACCCGGTACGAAAAGTTTAGAAAAAAAAAACATTTTTTTTCTCTATTCTTTTTTTAAATATATTAATTTCAAAATATTTTTCAGGAAACACCATTATTAACTTTACTGCGGAATCATTTTCAAGGCTTTAATGTAATTAATAGTTATAAATTAAACGGAACGTTGACTAAGGTTGCGCGCAATTTATTAGCGCGTTTGATAATACACAAAGAGCATGAAAATAAGAGTACTGTCGACTGTCTTTTGCACAGCGTTACTTAGAATTAATAAAAGATATTTGTGCACTTTTTAAAAGTGAAATTCCAAATACATATTAACTCCACACGCTGGTGCGAATGGTGGAATAGGAGCTAAAAGTGCGTATGGTATATTATTATCATGCAATAACTATCTCCGGAAACAGCGCTGCAAACAAAATTCTGCGCTTTCAACAATTTTATCGCAGACACCTACTGGTAAAAATTATTCTTATAATAATAATAATAATAATAATAATAATAATAATAATAATAATAATAATAATAATAATAATAATAATAATAATAATAATAAAGCGGTGCTTGCTACGTGCTCCAAGCGGCGCATCGCGGGAAACGCAGACCATAACATCAGTCTGTAGCAAACGACGTAGCCCGTGCAGGCCAACTACCCCTGCATGGAAATAACTGAGTTACCACAAGATACAACTCAGAAGTGCTCCCACAACCGGTCCTTTTCGGATGAGGAACCATTCATCAGTGGGGAGGAGCACGCCGGACCCGATGAAAGATGACGACCCTGGCGCCTTAAGGACTTACTTTAAGTGGACGGAGGAACTGAGAGTCGATCTCTTGGCTGTGCTACCAACGTAACGAGCCGGGGGAGCGGCTATATGGCCCGGATGCACACTCTTTGGAGTGATATGCATCCGGAGCTAGCGCATTTTACGCCCAAACACCTGCGTAATTATGCGCTCATCTTCGGCGAAATAAGAAATCGCTTGTGCCGGACAGAAGGCAGTCTAATAGACTTTCCTTTCCGGCGCAACTACACCAAGAGCGACGCCGTTCCTCCTTGGACAACAACAATCCCTTTGTAGGACGCAAGTAAGTATATCTAAAAAGATAACTTACTCCCAACAACAGCTTGACGCGGTAAACGAAGATCTCCGTGCAACCATCCTGGAGGATTACACCCTGCTCACTGTGAGTCAGGTTGTGAATGGTGCAGCAGTTTCGGCTTTTCCGAGAGAGAGATATTGTCTCTCGATCGAGGCAAGGTTAAAACAGCGCATCTCACAACATGGCTTGAAAATTGACATATCCCGGAAACATGTCTCCCGCATTCAGTGTGTGATTGAGTTCGAAACAACTCAAACAGCAATAACACGCCCCGAATTCGGAGCTTTGCTGCTGACTTCGTGGCGTCATCACACCTGAAACAAGTACTCTTCTTGTCATCA
The DNA here is from genome assembly GCA_018835575.1 of Cotesia chilonis. Classification (NCBI taxonomy): domain Eukaryota; kingdom Metazoa; phylum Arthropoda; class Insecta; order Hymenoptera; family Braconidae; genus Cotesia; species Cotesia chilonis. Next base: position 45,485 of record RJVT01000130.1, read on the forward strand.
AAGAAGAGTCTCTTATTAAATTGCGGGCTCTAGTGACTGCGGGCTCTAGTGATTTAATAACAAAAAAATAATTATAATGTTTTAATAATAATACGATGTTGAGGGCCGCTTGTAGATGATCTTTATCAGCACTATAGAGCGTCAGATTATCCATGTAAAGCAGATGGGTGATCGAATAAATTCGATCACCCGGAGGCCCCCAGAGTACCCATGAGTTTTACGGATGCAACAGATATAGGCAGCTGAAATGCAAAACACAGAGGGCTCAAGGAATCGCCTTGGAAGACCCCGTTTATATTCTACAACTCCGGTTACGTGCAATGCGTTCCACTTCCAATGTGAAAACGCGTTCGCCAAGAGCTGCATTGTAACCCGAATGCATTCCACTATTTCCGGATTGACTCCAGGCATTTGAGTAGATATAAAATCAACTCATGAGAAGTGAGTCAAATGCCTTGCGATAGTCAATCCAAGCCATTGACAGGTGCGTTGATAGTAGATCGCATCTTGTAAACGCATCGATCCCATATCAGGTTCTCCTTGCAACCTGACAGGCCTCTTTTACTGCCACGTTGTCATATATCTGTTGTCATACAGGCCTATCTGCTGCAAGATACGGTTATTTAAAATTTTTGTAAAAATTTTATAAAACCGCATCAAGCAGGTGAGGCCTGAAATCTTAGGGTCAGACAAGTCACCTTTTTATGTATCAGTACGTTGCCCTTCTACAAGCCAGTGCGGAATCGGATTCGTCATCTAATGTACGATGTAAATATGCGGCCAATGGAGTGGGTAGAGTAACTTCTTCCACCAAAAAACATTAATGCCATCTGTCCCGGGCAGCCCAATTTTTGCTGCATTTAGAGCTGAACGAACTCATCCACACTGACTGCAGGGCTCTCTTCACAGCATTCTGCCGTCGGTGTCCCGACAGAATGCTTTGAATCGTGCAGTGCTGGAGTATTGGCGTTCACGTTTGGTTTATCTCCATACAACTCAGTCCAAAAAGCTTCCACCCGCTCAGTGTTGGATAATTCCGGCAACATCGTCTTGGGTGCAGAAACCGTGAAGGGAGATCGAACAACGAGTTGTCGACCAAACCGCTTCAGCCTTTTCTCTAGTGACTTTTGGCAGTCACTACAACCGCAATTTATTTACAGCTCTTTTTTGATGACAAGAAGAATACTCTCGTTCAGTGTGATGACGTCACCGAAGTTCAGCGCATGCTCGATTCGGGCGTGTATGCTTTTGAGTGTTCGAACTCAATCACACACTCAATGCGGGGACATGTTTCCGGATCTTAATTTTGAGCCAAGTTGTAAGATGCGCTGTCTCAACCTTGCCTCGATCGAGAGACAATGTCTCTCCTCGGAAATGCGAAACTGCTGCACCATACACAACCTGGCTCACAGTGAGCAGGGTGGAATCCTCCAGGATGTTTGCACGGAGATCTTTCGTTTACCGCGTCAAGCTGTTGTTGGAGTTAAGTTATCTTTTTAGATATACTTACTTGCCGTCCTACAAAGGGATTGTTGTTGTCCAAGGAGGAACGGCGTCGCTCTTGGTGTTTGTTGCGCCGGACAGGAAAGTCTATTAGACTACTTCTGTCCGGCACAAGCGATTTTCTATTCCGCCGAAGATGAGCGGCATAATTACGCAGGTGTTGGGCGAAAATGCGATAGCTCCGGATGCATATCACTCCAAAGAGTGTGCATCCGGGCCATATAGCCGCTCACCCCCGGCTCGCTACGTTGGTAGCACACCAAGACATCGACTCTCAGTTCCTCCGTCCACTTAAAGTAAGTCCTTAAGGCGCCAAGGTCGTCATCATTCATCGGGTCCGGCGTGCTCCTCCCACCTGATGAATGGTCCTCATTCGAGAAGGACCGGTTGTGGGGAGCACTTCTGAGTTGATGTCTTGTCGTAACTCGTCTTTTTTCAATGCAGTGGGTAGTTGGCCCACTGCACGGGCTACGTTGTTCGCCTACAGACCTGATGTTATGTCTGCGTTTTCGCGATGCGCGCTTGAGCCACGTAGCAACACCGCTTATTATTATATTATTATTTTTACATTTTTGAAAATTCTGTTTTGATCTAAATGCATAAAAACGACTAAAAATAATACAAATTGTCTAATTTTGATCTGAGGCAGTAAAAACAATTGAATTAAAGACAAAAGTCTGATTTCAATCTGAAGAAGACTAAAAACCGATCAAATGACATCAAAAACCCGAAATTGGTCTAAAAGTAATAAACCGGCAAAAACCGACACGATTTATTTGTATATTAATACTAATCATTAATTAGTAAACTAAAATCAACTAAAAATATCAAAGCTTCGTGATTCAAAACAGATTAAGTTTACCTGGGTAATCCAATAAACAAAATAAAATTTATAAATAAACTCTATTTAATATTAAACTCAACTAAATGATACTCGGTTTAAGAACGATATGTTGTAATAATAGGAATAATATTATAATAATAATAGTAAAATACTGAACAGGAAAATATTAATTAAAGTAAAGAAAAGAATTAATCGATTAAATAAAAAATCCGGCAAAATCGGCGGCCGAAGTATTAGGCAACTATAAAAATTGAAGAGTAGGTAACCGCTGTCACTTCCTTTTGCCCCTCCTCCTCTCGTCCGCCCTTCTCCATCGCCAGTTCCTTTTCCCTACTCCCGTCCCTTTTTCCTTTAGTTCGGTCACACCCCTCTTTTTTCCGGAAAGAAAAAGTGGTGAAACTTTGTTTGCCATCCAGTGGTTTGCTTGGTTACGGGTCTGGGTGACCTTCCAGATCCGTCCTTGTTTCCATAAGCTGAAAGTGCGCTTGCCTTTCTGTCCTGGTAGAAAGGGCCGGCTCTGAAGTTTCCACGGTACCAAGGTCTCCTCAGCTGTCCAACGGGGTCTTGATCTTTTGGGGACCGGTGAACAGGTCTCTATGGTAACAGTTTTATCTGCTCAGGTTGGCCTCTATCAATTTTTTCAATAAACTAACAAAACTAACAAACAATATATATTATCAGGGCGCCACCAGATTTTAATCACGGTCTGGAACCGTCTAGAGCTGAAGAATTCTTTATTCTAGGGTAGAGAGAGTGAGAAGGTGCTGCTGAATAATAAATAATTAATTAACAAGATTGATCAATATTTATTAACAAAAAAAAGAAAACTTACAGTATCTTGACTTAAACAAGTTAAAAAATTCAATCACTCTCAACTACCACACTTTACAATATTCTTATTCTCGACGAGCCCTTTCGGCGTCTACCGCGATTTCTACACGTGCCCTTTCGCGTCTACACGTGACGGACCCCTTTCGGCGTCTACCCGTATATATTTTACCAACTAACAACTTTATAATCACCCGCACAGAGACGAATCGTATGCAGGGGTCGTTGACCTCGGCTCACAGGAGTAACAGCCCAGTGACGAAACGTAGACTAGATACTCTGCAACTCACACATAACCCATACTTGTCTCACACTAACACTACTGATTGACTTATTTATAATTTAATATTTAAGAATAGTTTAATTTTATTTATAACTAAAAAGAGCCATTAAAACATTCAATCATTAGAATTTGTTGAAACAATAATTTTCAATTAACAATCAAATTCCAAATAACTTTGAACTAACATACTTCTTAATTCCGATTGTTAATTTTAATCTGGATTGAAATAAAATGATTAACTTTGAACAAATAACTTTGAACTTAACATTTACTTCTTAACTCCGATTGTTAATTTTAATTCTGTATTAAAATATTAAATGGATTAAAATTCCGAAGTAAGTTATAGTCAGGTCTTAGAATAACAATACTTATTTGGAACAAAAGGTCTTAATAACTTGAATTAACTTTTAAATTAAATTAGTCACAAATAAAATTCTTACAATCACGTTCAAAATTATATTTAATTCTGACTAAATTTTTCCTGTGACAATTTTTGACTCAAAATAACTAATCCTTTGGACTTAATGTCCACGCTATTAATTATCCATTTGGAATAAAATTTAATTTAACTAATTCACGGACTTAATCCCCAAAATCAATTAATTTATAATCAATAGATAAAATAGTTTTACAATAAAATATTTTCAGTAATTAATTCTTAATAAAATATTCTGAATAATTTTCTAATAGTTTTATAAATTATAAAAATAATCGACACAAGTCGAAATATTCAATTTTATTTGCTAGAACATTCACTAGCTCAGTTGTCTTTGACCTTGGGTGTTGGAATTTACTGCGACACAAAATGTACTGGACGCGCGACCAAAATTCCACGAGTAAAAAGTTTGTTGATTATTTTTTCAAGCGACAAATTAATCAATTTTTCCTAAGTTAATTTGTTATAAAATTACAAAAAATTTATTTAACGAATTTTCGGATGTTAATTATTTAATTGATAAATTTTTATTATTTTCATTATCCTCCATAATTCTTATTATATATGTAATAGGAATGTGGACTAGATAGGATCATAATAACAAAATTCATTATTATTCTGCGACGTTTCGCGGTCATTTATTAGACCTTCATCAGGCATCTGAAAATTACCAAATTGATAACTACAAAATAACATAACAATTGTACAATTCTAATATTTACCAATAATACGAATTCAACAATCACTATCTTACATTGCACAGTTGCCTTAGTCATATAAATCATCACAAAATCAACAAAATTGATAGATTTATTAATTATTCTTACTATTAACTCAGAAATAAAGTACACACGACACTTACGAGATTTCAAAATTCGATATTGAGTCTGGAAATAAAGTGACACTATGGAAATTAGAGCAAAAAGAACCAACAATCTAAGTGTTTATATATCGATATAAGGATTATAAATCAACAGAGAAAATAATTTATTTTGATTAGAGACTTAACGGAGTAATTTACTTAGTTTTTTTTTGTTATATAGTAATGCTGACCTTCGAGAGTAATTTGTTTTGAAGTATTTGGATATATTTATATATAGAATTGAATCGAATATTTCACGCAACAGCGCTAGTTTGTATGACGAATGCTTTGCGAATAGTAATAAAGTTTAGATTCGAGTTAACTGTTGCCGCGACGCAATAACAATTTTATAAGTGTCGTGTGTACTTTATTTCTGAGTAATAGTAAGAATAATTAATAAATCTATCAATTTTGTTAATTTTGTGATGATTTATATGACTAAGGCAACTGTGCAATGAAGATAGTGATTGTTAGAATTCGTATTATGGTAATATTAGAATTGTATCAATTGTTATGTTATTTGTTAGTTATCAATTTGTGTAATTTTCAGATGCCTGATGAAGGTCTAATAAATGACCGAAACGTCGCAGAAATAATAATGTAATTTGTTATTATGATCCTATCTAGTCCACATTCCTGATATACATATTATAATAAATTTTTAGTTGTTAATTTTTTCCCGCAAGGTCGATTGAGTGATTCTCGGATATAAGCCCCCATGAAAATCACTCGATCCAAAACTAGCAAATGTTCAACTATTATTTATTAATAAATTTTATATAAAATAAATTGAGAAGGGGTAAAGTAGACCAAGTGCAAACCGTTCCATTTCTTTCCCACAGAGTAATAATTGATAACTTGACGAACAAATCGATGATCTAACTCACTCGTTGAGGATGACGTCCTAGTTGTAGTTGGCTTCCTTCGTCTCGTCACTACTCCGGGGATCGGTCCTTCTTGATTTCTGTGGCACTCTCTTTGGCAGTCACACTACTCCTCCCTTTTCCACTGCACGGCTCACCTATTTTAACCCAAAACTACCCCTTCCTATTCTCCCTTTAGGCCCGAAGATCGAGACGCGCCAGTGCTATGTCGAATAGTTATCGATATCCGGTGACTTATCGATTTAGGGTAATTTTACCCTGTTACATTAGCCTTCCCTGGGAATGACTCTGGGTAGTCCTCTAGTTTTGGGTACTCTGACAGGACCCAGTGGTCGTATGTTGAGGTCTGTTGAGCACTCGTCTGTGGTGCTACTATTTGCACGTTCTTTGAGAATGCCCTGGAGTCTCGGATCTTCGGGCCTTCCCGTTGGGGACTGCGTCCTGGACGTGGGGCCGGACGGTTGGCGCTTTTCCTTTTCTCCTCAGGTGCAGCAGGTTCAGCAACAGGTTCAACATTTTCGACGGTGGGTTCAGCGTCAGGTTCAACAATTTCCATAGGCTCGTCTGGTTCAGCAGCAGGTACAACATCATCAGCAGGTACAACAGGATCAACAGATTCAGCACAATCCATCATGGCCGTTTCAGCAACTGGGTTAACAACAGTTTCTGCAATTTGTTCAGCAACAGGTACAACGGGTTCAACACTGGCAGGCTTCGTCATCTGCGGCGCAGCGATCAACTCGGGACTGCGTTTGTGACGTGGGCCCGGGTTTGTTGTTGTGTTGTGGTTTTTGTCCTCATTGTTTGGACTGTCTGGAACCCTTCTCGGAGATGGAGAGGTTTCCCGAGTGGGGCTGGCACCAAAAAGGTCCTCCAACTTGCTTGCTCTAGTTCCTGGCTTCCTGGCCAGTTTCGACAAACCGGTCGTGGCTGATCTGATCAACATTTTGGGCCTCTTGCGCTTAAATAGCCTCTGGCTGACCCTTTTCGGCTGTGTCTAAGCTGCTGTGGTCCCAGGGGTGGTCGGCTTGGCTGGCTGCCGATCAGGTCTCACAAAACCCGGGTTGGCCGGATCGTAAGGCTCTGGTGCTGCGACGTTTTCAGGACTAGGGCTTGACGGTCTTGCAGTTTCTGGCAGGGGGGTGAGGACAATGTCCAACGGCCTTCTCAGCATCTCCTCGAACAGCCGTAGTTCTTCTTCCATCGTGAATTAAGGCTCCATCTTGGTTAAATCTAGGTTATAATATAAAGCAAATAAAATCCATTACGCTACTGAGACCAGTTTTGAACCTCATTTCACTTTTTACTATTAAGCAACAATAAAAAAAACGTTAATTTTTCCACGATCATTTGTATTCCATCGAAATGATTGACTCTCAACCTTGTATAGGCGTTTCGATCTAAGAAACTGCGTTATAGGTTACTAGACAATAAAATTTTAACAAAATTTTCAAAACTATTCCTGTTTCAAAACAAAATTGCAATTTGATTCTACCAGTTTTCCGGGTGTCCCGCTTTCAACCAGGTTTTCCGGCGGCAGAGGCTAATTTTTCCCTTCTGGCCATAGCTCGGTTTACACGACACGGTCCCAGGATCTCATCTAAACTCGGTACCGGATTTTCGCGGTCAATTTCTTCGTGGTCCGATTTTCCCATGTCAGATTCCGGGGGATTTCCCTCGTGGAAGGGTTTCAGGTCTTTAATATGCGCTGTGACTGTTTTACCTTCTTTGGTAACCTCGTATACGGAGGGCCTGACGATTTTAGTCACCGTAAAACCCGTCGCGAACTTCTCCGCAAGCTTAGCCGAAAAATGATCAATCGCGGAGGACAAGTGATGTTCCCTTTTGCTGACCAGGTCTCCAAGAGCTGGTTGCCAGGAACCTCGCTTACGATTGTAATACTTGGCTTGTTTCCCATAGGCCTGTGCCAGGTTAACCTTGACCAACTCAATGGAGTCTTCCAAGGTTTTGGTGGCCCGATGCGGATCATACACGTCGCCTTTCCCTTTCTCGGCTCGCGACCTTGTAACGGAGTACACGGGACCTTCTTTATCCTGTGAAGGTCTTCGATCCGAGCTAGAATTATCGACCAATTCCCCAGGGCGCTGTGCTCCGAAGTACTCGCGCCAATAGTCTTAAACTAGTGAGTAAGTCCCCGAGAGGGTAGCGCCGGCGCTGAGAGAGAGAGTGGGGAAGACAGAGCCAAGAAGAAACGAACCAACAAATTTTGGTAAGTTTTATTGTGTTCGAACGATCGAAGAATCGACATCGCAAACATCTCACTCAGGTAATTATTTTTATTCTATTGTTTCTTGTGGAACGAGGCGATAAATTTTAGTTAAATTTAATGCGTGCTAGGCCCAATGCCAGCTCGCTTAAGTTTAATTAATCTAAGAAATATTCTAATACCAATTTCGTGTTCCAGAATAAAATATTTCCTGAGAATTAAATTACGAAGTGGCGATTCAGGACCGTGCGCCAATAAACCTCATCGAGGAGAACATCAAGGAAAGACGAGAAATCTGGGAGTAAAAGCGTCGAGGGATTTGAGAAAGAAAAACCCAAGGAAACTCCAGGTACAATAAATACGTCTAAATAGATTCTCGGTGAAGCGGCATCAGCCAGGCCTTAAGTCGGCTGAAGGTTATCGCCATTTCGCGTTCGATCACAATCATTAGTTTTAATAAAAATTTAATTAATTAATCTTGCCAAAATTTAAGCAATTGGTTTAGTCAATAATTAAGCACTCGTTACTTGAACTAAAGTCAGAATAAAAGTCCGAATAAAATTAAGAATAAATTTAAGAACAAGTCAGAAATGAAATAACTAAATATTTAATTAATAATACCAGGAATTATTTCGGGTTATTAATTAAACACGTAGGCAGAGTCTGGATTAATCTTACTAGGAATTATTTCAGTTTGTTAATTCATGATTTTGGTGTCACGTGAAAATTTGATCTCTGGTAATTGAGTTTAGTAAAATCAGTTAATTTTGTGTCAATTAAAATCATTAAAATAGTTTCAGTAAAATATTTTAGTAAAATCATCAGAAGTTAAAATTAATTAAAATCAACATAAATAATTTGGAACAATTTTAGGTTGTGTGAAATAAAACAAAAGTAAAATTAGAATCATAAAATAATTGTTAAAATCATTTACATAAAAGTAAAAAATAAATTAGTTGTAAATTTCACTTGAAGAAAAATTCAACAAAAGTTGGGAGAGGTCCGCCATCTTGTTCGAGCTAAAACGCTGAGTAAAGGACGTACAAGGTCGAGACTAAAAATCTCAAGGCGTTGTAAGTGAAATATAATCTCCAAAATTAAAATAAAATAAATTTCAAGTTTCAAACAACACAAAGAAAGTAAAGAAAGTAATTTAGCAAAAATAAAATAAACTCAGTTATTCAGAGACAAATAAAATAATTTAGTTAAAATTAAATAAAATAAAATCAATTGTCAATTTCTTAATTCGGAGATTAAAATTGAATAAATTAATTAATTAACTCTGACAAATAATTTGGACAAATTTAAGACAATTAAAGTAAATAAAATAAATACAAAATTCGGCAAAATGAAAACAATTAATAAAATGAACTAAATTAATTTTAAGGAAAAAATTAAGTAATAATATAATAAAATAGGCGAAAATAAAATCGACAAAAGTAAAATAAATTCGTAAGATACTAGGACGTAGCGAATATTTTGTCGGCAGATTATTAAGACCTCTGTCGTCAAATTTTAATCTATTAATACGAGATACGAAGACCTCTTAGTATTAAATATTTATTGTTGTATTATTAAGACCACGGCAGTAAATTAGTTAAGAATTTTAAAAGAAAATTAATCGCTATAGGAATTTGGATTGGAATGAATGGAAAATTTATTCAAGAGAAAATTTAATAATTGAAATTTAATTTGGATTTAGAAAATTTAATAATCAGATTTAATTTGGAAAATAAAAGTAAATAATAGTCTTAGAAAATAATTAATAAAGTATGGAAATTTTAATTAGTGTGTTTGAATGATAATAATTACATTGTGGGTGCGTGTGTAGAATTATGGAATTATGAAACTATTAGAATTTTGGAAATATGGAAAATTGGAAATATGGAATTATGGAAATATGGAAAATGATTAGAAACCGCGGTATGGTCGCTCCATAAGAGGGTACCGTCGGGAATAAGTAACTATGATAGAAACCGCGTATGGTCGCTCCATAAGAGGGTATCGTCGGGATTAGGAGCTTTGATAGGAAACCGTCTTATAAACGGGAATAGGACTTAGGATTAAGTGTTAATTAATTGTAAGGGGAATATCATTGTAATGGGTGGGTTAAATAAAATTTCTTGAAAAATGAATTTCTTTGATGATTTCTGTTTTCTTCCCAGCAATCTCTCACGACCCTGTAGAACTTACTCCATGCTCTAGTCCAGTTTCTGGATACTGTGTCTAAAAATCCAGTGGCGCCCTAAATAAATTTAGGGGTGACCAAAGAGAACGAGTGGGCTTTTTCAAAAGAGTCGCATTCCGTTTCAACCTTATCGATGACGAAGGCAGGATTTCGCGGCCGTAATTTAAATACGCCGGAGAAAATTCTGTCGCGTCATGTTTCGCAGTGTCGTAGGTAAAAAAAAACGAACTCTGGAACCTGTTTGTCCCAGTTTCTCTGGTTCGTGCCGACGAACTGGGCGATCATCGTCCCGATCACTCGATTTGTTCTCTTGACTGGATTGCTTTGAGGCGAATATGGTGGGGTTCGGACGTGATTTATCCCAAATTGTTGCAACAAGGAGGTGAACTCCTTGCTTACAAAAGGGGTACCATTGTCTGTAATCACCGTGTCTACCCTTCCAAAGCGCAGCAAGACTCTTTCCCTGAATGCAGTGGAGATCGCGGCGGCTGTTTGTTGCCGTAACGGTTGAACTTCTATCCACTTGGTGAATTTGTCTTGGAATACTACCAGGTAACTCATTCCCCGTGAGGATCGCGGCTTGGGCCCTATTACGTCGGCTGATACAACAGACCATGGCGTCAGAGCGGGGATTGTCCCCAGAAAATCTAAATCAAGACAAGAAATTCTTAAAGCAAAATAATCCTTTGTCTTCCAAAATATATCCTTAGGTCAAGAAAATATTTCTTGAGTCAACATAAATTTTCTATCAGTGTAGTTCTACAGGGTCGTGAGAGATTGCTAGCAAGGAAACAAAATCATCAAATGAATTCATTTTTAAAACTTATTTTATTTAACCAACCCATTGGTTGGTACAATAACAAAACCTCTTACAATTAATCAACACTTAAATCTAAGCCTTATTCCCATTTACAGAACGGTTTCTATCATAGTTACTATTCCCAACGGTACTCTCATATGGAGCGTCTATACCGCGGTTTTTATCATAGTGTCTATTTCCGATAGTACCCTCATGGTGGCGCCCTAATAATTATTCTGGTTTGTTTTTAATTTTTAGTTTATTTATTAATTGATTAGGGGCCAATTGGACACAAAAGCAAAACTGTTACAACATGTAACTCAATATTATATCGAGCTTCGCTGGCTGACACTTAGTTCTAGGCGTAAATTCTTCTTATCAGGCCTTATTTTTAAAGCATTGTATCTTAATTAAACCCTCTAATTAGGCGAAACTTAGAAATTTTTGAGCCTCGCCTACGCCGAGGAGATATTCGTCAAGACTATCTGGAGTTACTGGTTTATCATTTAGCGGAGTATGAAAAATCATTCTTGATATCTTCGATTAAAATCTGGAATCAATTGCCAGCTGATTGTACGACGTTACCGACCCTCACGAAGTTTCAAACTTGCTTGTTATCAATATTTTTTAATATCGGATAGATCATAATATTCATTGTTATAGAATTTAGTGGTGATTGAGTGATTGAGTGTTTAACACATTACTTTATATATAATTTATTACATGAAGATTTTTTGTATCAATTTGGATGGCCGCAAGGAGTTTCGACTTCATGGCCAATTAAATAAATAAAAATGATAAATATTTTCTTATTTAATTTTAATAACTAATAATAAATTTTATGTCAATCATAGATGTGCGTCACACTCCCCTTACTTATAAAAGAATAATACACAAACTTCATATCTATGACAAGTGTTACGGAGAAATCTTAGTGGATTTTTCGTTTTTGTGAAAATTTTATTTTACTTACTGTATTACAAATCTCGTACAAAAATGATGATAACTTTTTTTTCTTTTATACACTCTTATTAATTACATTATACATAAGTAGCGGCATGATGGCCGAGCGGACTAAGTCATTATCCCGTTAGTACGGTCGCACATCATGCCGTGAGGCGAGGGTTCGAGCCCCGACGGTTGTTAGAATAGTTCCAACACCAACCGTCGGGGGTCGCTCCGGTAGCCGAACTGTACTGGCATGGGTTTTCTCTGTGGTTTCCCCATCGCCACTATTCCAACAACCGATCGAAAGGGGTGAGGAATAGGGTAAATGCAGTACAGAAAGCACAAGTCGGTCCACAGCCGCATGGAGAATAATGAAAGATATGTGCAGGAATTTGAAAGTGAGAGCAGATATGTTGATAATAAAAAGTGGAGAATATATTGGAATATGTTGATAATAAAAAAGTGGAGAATATATTGGAATATGTTGATAATAAAAGTGGAGAACATATTGATAATAGAGAGAGACTATATGTGGAGACGCTGAGACAATCAGTCTTGTAAAAGCCAGAAATGGTATACAAGTAAAAACTCAAATAATAATAATACATTATACATAAACAATAATTTTAAATGGTTTTAAACTATTGGGTGTCTCTAACGTATTATCACTTTACAGAAATTATAACAAATAATAAAAAGAAATAAATATGCCTTAATGATAAAAAGAGCATTGGTATATAAAACGCAAATTTCCTTCCACGTAGTTGAAATACTTCTCCAGGTGGTAGAACTTTTGATTGCTGATGATGTGATGCTGGATTCTGTTTGCTTCTAGGGCACTAGGTTGTAGATGTGGGTGCTTCTTCAACCTCCATGAGGTTTTCTTATGGCATTGAAGGCACGGACTTTCATGGTTTCTCAGTTCGGATAACTCAACCTTCCCTCTCCTAAACCTGGTACACTTTCCCGTCCTGTTCAAGTTCCAAGTTACGTCTTTCCTTACATTTTCGGCGGTGTGGTCTTGGTTTTAAGGTCAGAGTCGGGCACAATCGGAAGTCTGGCTTTGGACTTGATGGAGCTGAAGGATTGGAGTCACGAGTTGATGAACTTGACTGAATCAGATGTCTCTGTGTAACTTCAACTGGGACTGGTGCAGCTTCTTTGAACGTCGAAGTGGCGGAAACGACTATTGTAATTTTGGTCTTTGCTTATTCCTTCACTGAGCAGATAGCTATACGTCGAACTTCACATGGGGCGATTGGAGTTTCTTGGTGGTCCTGCCTGATGCCGGAACAGATTGTCGTAAGAAGATTGCCTTAGGTTTTACAGTTGGTTGATCTGCTTGTCAACTTCCCCGATGATTATAATCTACAGTTGATGGACTGCAGTTTTTTTTGCTCACGGGAGCCGATATTTTCGGTGGAACAACCACTCCATCAAGGCCCATATTCATGGAGTCCTATAGACACTTCCTTTTTTTCGCCCGTTCTTTGATGAGGGTTAATCTTTCTTCGGGAGTGGTTAGTGTCTTAACTGGCCGCTCCTCTATTTCTTTTTCTTTTATCTTCTGTTATTTTCTGATTCTCACTTTCCTACTCTATTTTAAGGTTTTAATCCTCGATTGAACTTGTTTAACTGGCTGCTGTTCAACTTTCATTTTCTCCTCTACTATCCCTAGTTTGCAATCTGTCGATAACTTCTCCCAAACTCTCTTCCTTCAATGATTGTCCGAAGTGACTACAATTGTTTTACATACCAGCGCAAAATTAAATACAAATAAAAATAATAAACAATAATCAACATAATCTAAAATATATTACAATGATAACTATTTAGATTAATAATAATTGTCTTGGTATTTTACTAATTTTAATAGAATGAATCTATGATAGACTTTTTAACCAAACAGAAATCCCGTGCACTATCCTTTACATGTACAATAGGTGACTCTGTGTCACGCTTAATCTCAAAAACATTAGGGCTAATGAGTTTCGTAACAATAAAACCAATGCGATATTTCTCGGCAAGTTTTCCAGAAAAATGATCTATGGCCGAAGATAAGTGATGCTCACGCCAATCCCTTTGTCACCAATCTCAGGATACCAATCAATATGTTTACCATTATAATGCTGTCTCTATTCAGTGAAAACCCTAGCTCAATTAAGATAAACCAGATTCATTGCTTCCCTCAAAATCTTTAAACTCTTCAAGTGATTATAATCCTCAAGTAATTGACCACCTTCGCAAATTGCGCAAAGGGTGTTTCGAGGAGGTATATATCACTGGCATAGTTAAGGTAAGCGGGAGTGAATTCGACAGCGCGCCTGATCCCAAATATCAACGTCTGGCTTTCCCGGAGGCATGGGGACACGGACTTCTTCCTAACCCAGCTATTGACAAGACACGGACAGTTTAACGCCTATCTTTTTAAAATGGGACTGTATCCGAAGACAACGTGCAAATACTGGCCAGACAAAATTGACGACGCCGAACACATGTTCTTCGAGTGTGATCGGTGGAAGGACAACAGAAGCAGCACCGAAGAAACTATTGGCACCACGCTCTCCCTCGAGAGCTTGATAGCCTGCATGCTCAGAAAAGAAGATAACTGGTCAGCTGTTGCAGTCGACGGGCAGTGCCTTCTAAACGAAAAAACCTCAGAAAGCGACCAGTAGCCAGGAGTATGCGTCGTAAGACGCATCATGGTCTAGATTGAAGTAATGCTCACGGGGTTCCGATTCAGTCATCTCCGTACCATCCACGGGGAAAGAGAGAGGAATTTTTTTTCGTGGGTAAGAATCTCACCCTACCGACCATCATCTTTCAATGATAGCGGTGTCTTTGGAAGATTTTTTTCGCTTCTCTATAAAAAAAAATTAGGAAAATGGTTGACCCTAAAGGCCATCCCTGCAACTTCCTGCTTATTCNAATATACTTTGATGAATTATTTTAAGTTTTTTAAACGATAATGTTATTTTGGTTGAAAAACTAAATGTATCGATTGAAGATAATATAGCTCTTATGCCAAGAAAATCTAAATCAAGACAAGAAATTCTTAAAGAAAAATCTTCATTTGTCTTCCAAATTAAATTCTTAGAACAAGAAAATATTTCTTGAGTCAACATAAATTTTCTATCAGTGCAGTCACCTTTTTTTTGTATGATATGTTCCACTTGTCTTGTACCTTAATAAAATTACGGTTTCATTTTTAATTATGGTTAATTGAGTATTGGCAGGTAGTCCGTATTGAACTGCTAACGTCTTTTTTTTTTCATCTTAGTTTTTACCGCGTTAATAACATCGATCTTTTCTTGTCAAGTTAAAATAGTTAATTTCCGTTTAGCACTCTTGATAAATATATATAAATATATATGATTGTTATTAACTATCAAAAAATGATTGTTTAATATCGAAAATTGTTTATTGACTAGCAGGGCCTGGGAGTTGGGGCCAACAATTAAACTTAAAAATAGAGCAAATTTAAATTAATAATAACAAGCGAAATGACGATCGCGAGCAAGTTCAAGCGCTTAAATACTATACTATATTTTAAGCATAAAATGTCAAAATAAAAGTGAGGTTGGCATCAAAACACGTGGGCTTGAACAATACAATCTGACATCAACGACAAAACTATAGAATAAAAATCACAAGTACAGGATAATGTGAAATATTTACAAATGTTTCATGAAATTTCAGATAATTTTTAGCAAAAGTCTCCGCGTACAGATTTAGGCTAGACGAAAGAGGAGCAAAGTTTTAGAAGCGGATTTTAATACTTGTGTGGTAGACAACAGTAGATAAAAAAAATAGTTAACTTAAAATAATTCCGGTCAAATACTTGAAATTTATAAAAAATATAATTTTTATATTTTTACACTTTTTTCTATTAGGCTTAACTTTTTGCTGGTAGATATAGAAAAACATATTCTCTACAAAATAATCTCGAAATATTTGGCTCAGACAAGCTCAAAAAATGTTACACAATAATTTCGGTTAAAAACTTGAAAATTACTAAAAAATTAGGTTTTACATTATAATTTTTTCCTGCTGATCGATTTAAGCTCAAGTACAATCAATACAATTTAGCTATTTGCCACCTTAGTTTTTTATCTTATTTTTTTTTGTCTTATTTCTTTCTTATTTTTTTTGTCTTATTTTTTTTTTTTTTTTTTTTTTTTTTTTTTTTTTTTCTTTTTTTTTGTCATTTCTTTGTCTTATTTTTTTGTATTATTTCTTTTTTTGTTATTTCTTATTTTTTTGTCTTAGTTTTCTTGATTGAGATCATTTTGTAAATTTTTTTGGGCTTGACTAGGCAAAAAATCATCTAATACTTTTTTTGTAGATAACATTTTGCTCTATAATTACCACCGAAGACTTGAGCTTAAATCGATCAGCAGGAAAAAATTATAATGTAAAACCTAATTTTTTAGTAATTTTCAAGTTTTTAACCGAAATTATTGTGTAACATTTTTTGAGCTTGTCTGAGCCAAAAATATTTCGAGATTATTTTGTAGAGAATATGTTTTTCTATATCTACCAGCAAAAAGTTAAGCCTAATAGAAAAAAGTGTAAAAATATAAAAATTATATTTTTTATAAATTTCAAGTATTTGACCGGAATTATTTTAAGTCAACTATTTTTTTTTATCTACTGTTGTCTACCACACAAGTATTAAAATCCGCTTCTAAAACTTTGCTCCTCTTTCGTCTAGCCTAAATCTGTACGCGGAGACTTTTGCTAAAAATTATCTGAAATTTCATGAAACATTTGTAAATATTTCACATTATCCTGTACTTGTGATTTTTATTCTATAGTTTTGTCGTTGATGTCAGATTGTATTGTTCAAGCCCACGTGTTTTGATGCCAACCTCACTTTTATTTTGACATTTATGCTTAAAATATAGTATAGTATTTAAGCGCTTGAACTTGCTCGCGATCGTCATTTCGCTTGTTATTATTAATTTAAATTTGCTCTATTTTTAAGTTTAATTATTGGCCCCAACTTCCAGGCCCTGTTGACTAGAAAGAAATAATTTATTAAATGTTAAGAAATGATTTCATAAATAATAATAAATATTTCTTAAATACAAAGAAATCTTCTTAAATGCTAAGAAATCCTTCATCAGTATACTTTTGGCACATATATTTTAGTGATTTAAATAATTAATAAATTTTCATCCAGAAACCACTAAATTTTTATTATTACACGGAAAAAACGTGCGGTAAATCCAACCGCACTTGGAGTTGGATTTAATGTACATGAAAATCATCCGTAAACAAACTATAGCGTATATATACTTAGTCCATCCTGTAGTAAATGATACTCCAAGTGTAGTTGGATTTGCCGCAATTTCTTTTCCGTATATTTAACATAATTCTCTCTGAAAATATATTCATTGTTTAGTATTTGTTATGGATATTGATAGGCAATAACACCTGAAGATCTCGTTAAATTTGGAAGAGCTCGCAGAGATTGTGACCGGACCGTTCCTGTTGACAGTAGTGTCATTGATCGCGTGATTCAAGGTGAAATGATAAACGACCGTCAATTCTTTTGCTACGCCGCCTGTGTTGTCAAGGAACTTGGTCTGGTATGTAACTTTGCTTAATTAAACAATAATGATAATAACGATAGATTTTTGGATTTAGGCGACTGCAGATGGTTCCTTGATGGTTGATAAGGGCATAAGTAAATCCTGAAGGCTTACCAAATCGTGATACCATTGTCAATGCTGTAAATGAATGTGGAACTAAAAGTAAGTGTCATAATATTCACCGCCAAAAAAGATTAATGTTCTTAATGTTAATTGAAAAAAAAATTTTTTCAGAGGCTGCTGATCCATGTGATACGGCCCAAATGGTATTTAATTGTTTCCATGAGAAAAATGTAAGAAATTTATCATTGAATTTTTTATTAATAAAATTTAAATAATGATATTGATTAAATAACAATAAATAATTATTTGTCATAGGTTCCGAGTCTCTTAATGGGATAAATGTTTAGAAAAGTCAACATTGCTTCGAAAAAAGAATTTTGCATATTCTGGTAATTGATTCATGGACTATCAGCGGTTAAGGTGATTCTTAAATGAATAAACGAAAAAATAGTCATTTGAAAATTTGTTCCAAATAAAAATATTCTTGGCTTTGAAATTGAAAGATGAATCTATTGTCTTGATCAATAAATAATTTCTTAAAAACCTAATTTTTATAGTTATTATTTAAAATTATCAAATCACTGCTTTCAACTTACTCATATTTATTCCATCATAATGCGAAGGATTGAGAATGCTTCAAGAAAGAAAATTTTTTTTATTATATTTTTAACTAAAAATTTAAATTTTGTGCCATTGTTTTTGTGGGAAGGTTAGTGAAAATGTCACGCAGTTCATATGGTTGTATATTTTATTTTATGAATAACAGTTTAAAAAAAAACTAAAAAAATACGCTTTTTATAGAAAACCGAACTAAAAAAATAGAAAATTAGTCTTAATAAATTTAAATCAAGAATAGTCTGTCGCCTAGGACCAAACGGTTAGAGCGACGTTAAATAAATAAATAAAAAAAAAAAAAAAAAAAAAAATTAAGAACAGTGTTAAAAATTTCAATAAATATCAATTAATAATAGTGTAAATAAAGAAAAAAAATACTAGCCACTATCATTTTCAACTCAGGAGCAATTTTACACGCAGATTGGAATGTTCTATTTTTCCTTCTTTGGCATGAATCATATACTATTTCAATGCAATATTTTTCTATACTTTTGGGTGGATATAATATTATATTACACCCCTAGGGAAGTAAAGTAAGAAATGTCTCAGAGCACATGCAATTGCTCACAACATGTGATCTGAGGCTTTCTTATTTATTTCCCGAGAAATGTATACTATTTTTTTCTCCGACGAAGGCGTAAAGCGAAAACTTCGTTTAGCGCAGCGGGGCTAAAGTTGACGCTTCACGCCCGGAGGGGAAAAAAAAAATTAATACACCGCCCGTGAAGAAGTTTGAAAGCTCTAAACTATAATAGTTTATAGCTTTCAAATTTAGATTTGGTTTCTCAATTACTCATCGAACTCGGTGTTACTTGATCATAGTGAATGAAAAACTAAAATTAAGCATAAACATATACCGACTTTAGTAGGTGCGCATGTGCATTGTAACGACAGTGGCCTCTAGGTTAGTCGAAGTCATTTATTCTTAAAAAAATTTTTTTCATAATCATTTCTTTGTATTATTTTTATTGATTTATTATTGCATAAAGCTGATTCAGCCTTTATCGGTTAATTCTAATGTTCGTCATTCAAGTAGATTTAAATGTTGGAACATGACAGATTATCGTCTGTCAATAAGTGACACGGAAATAGTACATTACGTGCCTAGGGAGAAAGTAGGACATTTCAACCCGCGCGATGTTGTCACCCGAGCCGAAGGCGAGGTGACAAAGCGGGGGTTGAAAATGTTCTACTATCGTCCCGTGGCGCGTATATTATTTTTCATCATACCAGGACCGAAAGTTCGATAATAATTCTACAAAATAAATAAAGACAAATGAGGTTAAAATAAATATATAAATTTACATAAAGTTCAATATTTTTTATATAACATACTTATTGAAGTAAATCTTGAATTAATATTGAGATCTAGGGATAGAATCTCGATGGGGTCCAGGGGCGGAGCCCCGGCGGGGGGTTGGGGGGACGGAGCCCCCCCAGTCGCTAAACACAAAATAAAAAGTTAAAAAAAAAAAACAAAGATAAATCAGATAATAAATGCAAAGTAATTAATATCAATTAACAAAAAATAATTTTTTTTATTTTTAAAAATAAATTAAAAAAAAAACAAAAATAGTAATGTGAACATTTTAAACGATTCACATAATTATACTTCATATAATAATACTTGTTAGTAAAGAGAATAGAATGCATATTAAACGTTTGAAACATTGAATATTACTATTGATACAATAATTAGTAGAACTTAATTTTTAAAACAGTAAATAAAATTGAATTTAATGCAATCAAATAGTATAATTAATTCTCTTTGTCTTCATGATAGTGAAAATGGAATTCAAATTTACAATTTTCAAATTTGATATTTGCATATTCGGGAATACTTTTTTAAAATATTTTGGATATCATCATTCTCAGAGCAATTTTTTTCCTCCGCTTCGCATCAAGCAGTCCACTATCAGAAAAGCGAGTATTCGGTCGACAGGTTTTGAGTGCTCAGTCTTTTTTTCCTCGATTGGAGCTGAGAAATCATCATTGAAATAATCCATTATCAAATCATGATCCATTTCAAGCGGTGAAGATACATCCGATGATGCTCTGGATGTATTATTTAAAACTGTTGAATTTATTGGACAAGTAGATGATGATGATGATGATGATGATGATGATGATGATGATGATGATGATGATGATGATGATGATGATGATGATGATGATGATGATGATGATGATGATGATGATGATGATGATGATGATGATGATGATGATGATGATGATGATGATGATGATGATGATGATGATGATGATGATGATGATGATGATGATGATGATGATGATGATGATGATGATGATGATGATGATGATGATGATGATGATGATGATGATGATGATGATGATGATGATGATGATGATGATGATGATGATGATGATGATGATGATGATGATGATGATGATGATGATGATGATGATGATGATGATGATGATGATGATGATGATGATGATGATGATGATGATGATGATGATGATGATGATGATGATGATGATGATGATGATGATGATGATGATGATGATGATGATGATGATGATGATGATGATGATGATGATGATGATGATGATGATGATGATGATGATGATGATGATGATGATGATGATGATGATGATGATGATGATGATGATGATGATGATGATGATGATGATGATGATGATGATGATGATGATGATGATGATGATGAATGATGATGATGATGATGATGATGATGATGATGATGATGATGATGATGATGATGATGATGATGATGATGATGATGATGATGATGATGATGATGATGATGATGATGATGATGATGATGATGATGATGATGATGATGATGATGATGATGATGATGATGATGATGATGATGATGATGATGATGATGATGATGATGATGATGATGATGATGATGATGATGATGATGATGATGATGATGATGATGATGATGATGATGATGATGATGATGATGATGATGATGATGATGATGATGATGATGATGATGATGATGATGATGATGATGATGATGATGATGATGATGATGATGATGATGATGATGATGATGATGATGATGATGATGATGATGATGATGATGATGATGATGATGATGATGATGATGATGATGATGATGATGATGATGATGATGATGATGATGATGATGATGATGATGATGATGATGATGATGATGATGATGATGATGATGATGATGATGATGATGATGATGATGATGATGATGATGATGATGATGATGATGATGATGATGATGATGATGATGATGATGATGATGATGATGATGATGATGATGATGATGATGATGATGATGATGATGATGATGATGATGATGATGATGATGATGATGATGATGATGATGATGATGATGATGATGATGATGATGATGATGATGATGATGATGATGATGATGATGATGATGATGATGATGATGATGATGATGATGATGATGATGATGATGATGATGATGATGATGATGATGATGATGATGATGATGATGATGATGATGATGATGATGATGATGATGATGATGATGATGATGATGATGATGATGATGATGATGATGATGATGATGATGATGATGATGATGATGATGATGATGATGATGATGATGATGATGATGATGATGATGATGATGATGATGATGATGATGATGATGATGATGATGATGATGATGATGATGATGATGATGATGATGATGATGATGATGATGATGATGATGATGATGATGATGATGATGATGATGATGATGATGATGATGATGATGATGATGATGATGATGATGATGATGATGATGATGATGATGATGATGATGATGATGATGATGATGATGATGATGATGATGATGATGATGATGATGATGATGATGATGATGATGATGATGATGATGATGATGATGATGATGATGATGATGATGATGATGATGATGATGATGATGATGATGA
>RJVT01000130.1:70000-84685 GCA_018835575.1 Cotesia chilonis
ATCCCGTTGCAAACGGAGCGCCAGACTACCGAATGTGTTTACTGTAAGCAGAACGGTATTTCGAGGTTGCAAAATTTTATTTAATTCTACGGTACTTTTTGTTCCTAAATTTTGTATTATAATAGTAATTTATACTTTATTTTACCGATATTAATTAATTATATTCACTTATAACAATTTATTCACTTGAAATTATTAAATTTTATCAGCACATACTATAGCGCGCTCACAAATTTCGATCCTGACTTTTTTTTCATGGAGAAAAGTCAGCGCCACAGACTAGATAAAATAAAAATGTGTAGTAATCCTCCTATAGATACGCAACTACAGTTAAAAAAGTAATTCACAGCTTACATTTGCGGCCGCCAGGGTGCACTGGAATTATATCTACATAAACTGTAGCTTCAAGGGGATAGTTTGCGGTAAAAAATGCAACCAACGCGAGATTCTATTTGTTAGTACCGTAGAAACATAAACTCCAATCTTAAAGGTGCTCACACACATGTTAATGAACTAAAGTAGATCGCTTGCAGTTAGCCTTTTTTTATTTATTTACTTTGTTTATTCACTTTGAGCTCTCTGCGAGAAAGTATTGTGTATAATTCTATATAATAAACTAACGATGTGACTAAGGTACAGCAAACAAACGATACGACTCCGTACATAAACAGCACCGTATGTATACGCAGTGCTACAAATCCCGGGAAATTCAAATTTTATACGTAATACACGCTTGTAGAGCGGCACATGTACGAAGTCGTACACATACTACAAAATAAATGAAGTAATAATAATAATAATAATAATAATAATAATAATAATAATTAAAAAAATGAAAATGATTATAATGTTAATAATAAATTGATAAATATAATAGCAACGATATTTATTGTTATTATTATTATTATTATTATTATTATTATTATTATAGTTTTTAAATTATTGAGTATTGAGGATTAGTTTTAAATTTGTATGTACAGATACTACAAACGTTTTGATGATTGTTGCCTGTAGGTGGCACTACTTGTTAATTGAACGAAGTTTGAAACGATGATATTCCTTACATAATACGAACATTATTTATAAGTTTACGAATTGTGATATTTACTAACAACAATACGATAATGACACTAAATAATAATTAAAATAATATTATTAATTACAATAATGACAATATTAACAATGACAATAAGGATAATTTTGAAAATATTTATAATGGTAAAAATAATTTGATAATACTATTTATCATTATTATCATTGATATTGTTTTTAAATTATCAAGTATTAAAGTATTAAATTTCAATTCACAACTATCACAACTACAAAAATGTAAAAATTTTTTTTTAATTCTACAAACGTCTTTATGATTGTTGCCTGTAGGTGGCAGTACTTGTTAATTGAGCGAAGTTTGAAACGATGATATTCCTTACATGATGCGAATATTATTTATAAGTTTACGAATTATGATCTTTACTAACAACAATATGGTAATGATACTAAATAATAATAATCCACAGATTCGGTAGAATCTGGCGCCAAGTTCCGTTCAAAAATTTCGTTGTAAACGGAGCGCCAGACTACCGACTGTGTTTACTGTAAGCAGAATGGTATTTCGAGGTTGCAAAATTTTATTTAATTATATGGTACTCCTTTTTCCAAAATGATATATCATAAAAGTAAGTCATACTCTATTTTACTGATATTAATTAATTATAATCAATTATAACATTTAATTCACTTAAAATTATTAAATTTTATCAGCACAAACTATAGTAAGCCCAGAAATTTCGATCCTGACTTTTTTTTCATAGAAAAGTCACCGCCACAGACTAGATAAAATAAAAATATGTAGTAATCTTACTATAGATACGCAACTACACTGAAAAAAGTTAATTCACAGCTTGCATCTACAACCACCAGAGTGCACTGGAATTATTTCTACATAAACTGTAGATTCAACGGGATAGCTCACTGAAGTTAGAACCCCAAATTTTTTTCTTTTAATTTTTGATTTTTTTTTCTATCACGTTTTCAGCTTTTCGTTTGTTCTTTATTATTCACTCAACATTTGATCGTTCTCCATTTATTTATTTTAAAAAGAATTTATTAATAATGTACCTTTAAGTTAGCCCCCCTGTCGCATTTTTAATATTTTGGTAGCAATTTGGGTCATCAAGCCTCTATTTTTGATTGTTCATGTATATTTAACATTTGTTCCTACTTCATATTTTTTATTTGTTGTTTAATTAACATTTTTAATTAGCTGTATGTATGCATTCTAAATATTTGCACTGCGCATGCGTCAACTTTACGTATATAGACTTTTAGCGCGGTCTTTTGAAAATTATAGTGACAAGCACATCTCATGTGTAAAAAATTAAAAAATTTACGAGTGTAATTTTTTAGGAATTACTATTTAATTAATTTAAATAATTAAAAAAAATTGTTAGACGTCAGCCAATATCAATGTCATTAAGTAAATAAATAAATAACTAATAAATATCCATTTCATTCTAAATTTTTTAAAAAATATCGAGAGAATTGTTAATCAATGCATGTACATTTTTTTTTTATTTTCATCAATTCTATTTTCATGAATACTACGAACTATTAAAAAAAAAAAAAAAAAAAAAAAAAAAATCCATAACAATTAACAAAAAATTTCAATACTTTATTAAAATAAAACTTATTATAAAATTATTAAAAACTACACGTTGCCCTTTTGTCCTGTGACCTCTATAATTGAAATTACAAGAAAAATACACTTACTCTAATCACTGTGCTGGTCAATATAATTTTCAAAAGTCCGCGCTGAAAGTCTAAACGTAAAGTTGACGCATGCGCAGTGCAAATATTTAGAATACAAATATTCTGCTTATTAAAAATGTTAATTAAACAAGAAATAAACAATATGAAGTTGGAACAAAGGTTTTTTGTACATGAACAATCATAATCAGAGGTTATTCCCATTGGATAGTGTACCATTCTATGATTTTGTGGTCGTTGCCGATAGGTTGCATTGTTATCCAATCAAGTGGATTTCAAATAATTGTAATCTTTAGGTGAAAAGTCTTACAATTATGCGCATGGTGTATTGTGCCATTTACTTACAACAATGTCATAATAACAATAACACTAATAATAAAAATTATGAGACTGAAATTAATTATATCGGTAATACCAAATTGAGGTTAAAAATATCATTATCATCATTATTACTGAATGAATTATTATTATTAAATTAATGTGTATTAGAGTATTAAATCCAAATCAACAACTTTTTTAATTCAAAAAAATGTTAAAATTTTTACTGTATATAAATAAAAATGTAAAATCCCTATTAATAAGATAGTTAATCGCTTTTAACCGCGGAGTTTACGCGGATCAGTCACGTTAAGTTTTTTAATGCTACTAGCTACTATGAGAGAAACAGAATTTCAATTTTTTTATTAGGATTTGATTATCAAAATTAACGAATAACAACCTATCATATTAAAATAGCTTTGCCTGCATTAATTTATTCATTTATGAATTTTCAATTTTGCGCGGGAAAAATTTAATTTTGAAATTATGAATGTTAAAATACTTTATAAATACAAAATTTCTAGAACAAACTATCAAACAACTTCATATGTGGATGGTTTTCAAACCTATTCTTTCTATTGAATTTCATTTATTAACTAGACTAAATACACAACAGGCTAAAGATTGTTTGAGTTTTACTTTCTTCCTTCAGGCCAGCAGTTCAAGATTTAGGCAATTCTCATTGGATAGTGTACACATTCTACGACTTTGTAGTCGTTGCCTGTAGGTGGCATTGTTATTCAATCGAGCGGATTTCAAATAATTGTAATTTTTAGGCCATAGGTATTACAATTATGCGTATGATGCATTGTCCCCTTTATTAACAATAATGTCATTGTAACAATAACAATAATAATCATTATAAAAATGAAATTTATTATATCGGTAATGATAAATTGATGTTAAAAGTATCATTATCATTGTTTATCATTACCAAAATAATTATTGTTATTGTTAAATTAATGTGTAGTAGAGCATTAAATCTAGATTAACAACTTTTTTAATTCAAAAAAATGTTAAACTTTAACTATATATACATAAAAAATTTAAAATCCCCATTGATAAGCTAGTTAATTGATTGAAACCGAAGAGTTTACACGGGTCAGTCACGTTAAGTTTTTTAATGCTACTAGCTACTATGAGAGAAACAGAATTTTAATTTTTTTGTTAGGATTTGATTTTCAAAATTAACGAACAAATAACCTTTTATATGACAATAGCTTTACCTGCATTAATTCATTTATTTACATATTTCTAATTTTGCGCGGGAAAAGTTCACCTTTAAAATTAAGAATGTATTAAGAGGTGGGCAAAAAATTACACTTAACAAAAAGATATAAAATCCGAACAAAAACAGTTGCACTGTTAAAAATTGCGCCAAGTCCACGTTCATAAAACTCATCTCAATAACATCTGCACTTTGCAAAAAAAATAAGACTCGTTTCAAAAATTTTCATCCTTTACAAAAAGATGTAAAATCCGAACAAAAACAGTTTCACTGTAAAAAAATTGCGCCAAGTCCACGTTCATAAAACTCATCTCAATAACGTTTGCACTTTACAAAAAAAATAAAACTCGATATAATAATTGTCATTCTCTACAAAAAAAAGTGAAATACAAAAAAATACCAAGAAACTATCATAATGTTAAAAAAATTGAAAGAAAATTTGTTGAAAATTTAAAAATTAAAAAAAAAATTTTTTTATCGTACTTGGCGCGCGTCATTGAGTACCCCAAATTTTTTCAGGATAAATAAACATCCTTTTAATGATTAAAAATTTATAAGTAAGTCAACCTATAAAATGCATGAATTTAATTAATCAACTATTATTATTTAATAATAAGTTTTACAAAATTTAGGTAAAATCGACATGTCATACGTATGTTATTTGAAATTTTTTAATCTTCCAGACATCATTTATGATTTTACTAAAACGCCCTCTCGTGTTTGGTTATGAAAACTACTTCAAAGTGGATACAATTGAGTGCTCTAGAAAAGAAAACATATGGCTGAATAAATTGAGAAAATGCGGTGTGATTGCCAATCAAAATGTGTTAATTACAATTAAACTAAGCAATATCAAGTTTCTTCATTGAAGCTTAATGACAGAGCTGAAAAAAATTGAATCCAAAAATTTTATATAATTTCAGATGATTTCACCACACCACCATGTTGATAGTTATGTCCACTAAAAATTTAAAAAAAAATTTAAAACGGATTTTTTCACTGAAACTGATAATTAATCGAGTAAGCAGTGTTTTTAATGAGTTGAGTATGCTTGACTAATGTAAATTTATAAGTATAAGAATGTATGAAATCATATATTATGTAATTAGAGCTGATCAGCCCGAATATGTATAACTATACATAATTACATAAATTCGAGCAAAATCGTTTTTTCTCGGGTTGAAATTCTTCCGAAAAAATTTGGGGTACTCAATGACGCGCGCCAAGTACGATAAAAAAATTTTTTTTTTAATTTTTAAATTTTCAACAAATTTTCTTTCAATTTTTTTAACATTATGATAGTTTCTTGGTATTTTTTTGTATTTCACTTTTTTTTGTAGAGAATGACAATTATTATATCGAGTTTTATTTTTTTTGTAAAGTGCAAACGTTATTGAGATGAGTTTTATGAACGTGGACTTGGCGCAATTTTTTACAGTGAAACTGTTTTTGTTCGGATTACAGTTAGTCTTTTTTGTCTTCAAATGGTAACAATCAGTACTGCGGTATCTTCGATGTCTTGTACTCGTAGTTCTGGAAATTCGCCACCTCTCATTGCTCCAGCAATACCAAAAATCGCAACAACCTGGAATGAAGTTTTTGTAAATAAATGTAAATAAACCTATCTTGTTATAAATAATTAAATAAATAAATATGTACATAAATGACGATTTTAGGCTCAAAAATTTGTATGTAATAATTGTTACTTACTTTTTCAATTAAATAACCTTCATCCGGTGCCTCATCGATGAACTTCTTTATCTCATTCCATGAGAATACTTTGGCCTTCTTCTGATGATGACCTTTAGCATTATTCTTAATTAGTGTCTTCAATCTATTGTAATTTTTAATCTCGATGCTATGATTAATACTAATCATGGTTCTCAGCATCGACCAGCGACTCCAAATTGTCGGGGGTGCCAAGGTTTTGAATAAATCTTTAAAATATACTAATAAAACATCTTCATTGATTAAATTATTACGATTTGAAGCCTTCCAACTGATAAATTGATCGTAGCAATTTCTGTAGCGTTGCACAGATTTTGAGGGTGCTAAATTTTGGATAATTTCAGCAGCTTCCGCAGCAATATTTCGTCGCACTTCTTCAGCTTCAGACTCTTCAGATGAACACTCCGATGAACTCATAATTTATTTTTTTTATGCACAAGTTTGTTTATTAAGTGATATTTTTATTTAAATTCTCGTAAAAATTACAAAAAACTTTAAATTTATATAGATAATTTTAATTTTTATCATATTATTGTATTTAATATTTTATTTAATTATTCTGTTTATATAAGTGAACAAATTTTATTACTTTTAACTACACATATAATTAAATTATAATTTTATTGCCGCGTATATAATAGTGTTAACAGTAAAGAGGAAAACTAAAACAAAAAAATACAGTAATTGAAACTGTCACTAATTGTGAGCAGTCTGAAATGAGTAACTTTCTTCATGTAAGAAAACAGAAGAAAAACGAACTTTCGGCCTCGGAATGATGAAAAAAAATATTGTTACTAGAGCCATCTACTAGAGAGCTACTTGTAGAGCGTTACGACAGCAAAAAGTCTTCCTACAGTAACAATACTGTATGACTCTCGTAGATTTAAGACTATACACTCCGTATATTATATTGGTTTCACCCCGTTTTTCAAAAATCGAGTTTTCAACGGATCTTGACGTTTTGAGGTCCTAGGAAACTTCCTTTCGAAGAGCTCAAAATAACACGAAAATTACATTTTTGTTATACTCGCTCCAAAAATTCAACTTTTGAGCGTTGGATGGCGTCCGTAAAGGGACTCTTTTCTAGAGACTCTACCATACCGTCTTTTTTTCACGGCCTAGACCGTGAAGTTTTACCCCCTCCTTTTTTTTACAAACTTTGCGAGTACACCCAGACGAAATTGAGAGAGATTGTAAAAAAAAAAGTCGAATTTTAGAGTACTGACCAATGATTGTGAGTAAATTTTAAACAGTTACTATTGGACTAATTGCTACTTTTACAGTAACCGAAAAAAGAAATCGAAATTTTTCGTCCTATCCGGGAATCGAACCCAGAACTCTTTGGTTGGCAGCCAAAGGACTCTCCCTCTACGCTATCCGAAGTAAATTACTACCAAAGTCCTTCAACATTTAGATAAACTCGGAGTCTAGCGCTGTGCACGGCCATCACTCACACTAATTGAAAAACATTCCAATGCGACTATTGTAAAATTTGTTATACTTCTATTGGAAAGATACAGAGGCAGCACTGGACAATTTTAATCTCTCACTTTTTACAATAGTAATATCGCACTTTTTCTAATCGTAAGTCGGAAAATTTCATCAATAAATAGTAAATTTTCTTCTAAAATATTTGACAATTAATACTAATGAAAGTATAGTCCAGCTTTACAATAGTTGTATCGTAAATTTTCCTAGAAATTTTTTTCCGTGTACAACAAACTTTTTCATAAATTTTAAGAACATTAAACAATATAAATTAAGCAGAACAATACCTTGAATAATTAATTATTAACATAAACGTCAATCATTTTCAGCATTACATTAAATCTTTTTTTTACCTTACATCCACAGATTCGGTAGAATCTGGCGCCAAGTTCCGTTCAAAAATTCCGTTGTAAACGGAGCGCCAGACTACCGACTGTGTTTACTGTAAGCAGAATGGTATTTCGAGGTTGCAAAATTTTATTTAATTATATGGTACTCCTTTTTCCAAAATGATATATCATAAAAGTAAGTCATACTCTATTTTACTGATATTAATTAATTATAATCAATTATAACATTTAATTCACTTAAAATTATTAAATTTTATCAGCACATACTATAGCGCGCTCACGAATTTCGATCCTGACTTTTTTTTATATAAAAAGTGACATGCCACAGACTAGATAAAATAAAAATGTGTAGTAATCCTCCTATAGATACGCAACTACAGTTAAAAAAGTTAATTCACAGCTTGCATCTACAGCCACCAGAGTGCACTGGAATTATTTCTACATAAACTGTAGATTCAACGGGATAGCTCACTGAAGTTAGAACCCCAAATTTTTTTTTTTAATTTTTGATTTTTTTTTCTATCACGTTTTCAGCTTTTCGTTTGTTCTTTATTATTCACTATCAACATTTGTTCGTTCTCCATTTATTTATTTTAAAAAGAATTTATTAATAATGTACCTTTAAGTTAGCCCCCTGTCGCATTTTTTAATATTTTGGTAGCAATTTGAGTCATCATATCTCTATTCTTATTGTTCATGTATATTTAAGATTTGTTCCTACTTCACATTGTTTATTTGTTGTTTAATTAACATTTTTAATTAGCTGTATGTATGCATTCTAAATATTTGCACTGCGCATGCGTCAACTTTACGGATATAGACTTTTAGCGCGGTCTTTTGAAAATTATAGTGACAAGCACATCTCATGTGTAAAAAATTAAAAAATTAACAAGTGTTATTTTTTAGGAATTACTTTTAATTAATTCAAATAATTAAAAAAAAATTGTTAGACGTCAGCCAATATCAATGTCATTAAGTGAATAAATAAATAACTAATAAATATTCATTTCATTTTAAATTTCTTAAAAAATATCGAGGAATTGTTAATCAATGCATGTATATATTTTTTTTTATATTCATCAATTCTATTTTCATGAATACTACGAACTATTAAAAAAAAAAAAAAAAAAAAGAAATTCATAACAAATAACAAAAAATTTCAATACTTTATTAAAATAAAACTTATTATAAAATTATTAAAAACTAGACGTTGCCCTTTTGTCCTGTAACCTCTATAATTGAAATTACAAGAAAAATACACTTACTCTAATCACTGTGCTGGTCAATATAATTTTCAAAAGTCCGCGCTGAAAGTCTAAACGTAAAGTTGACGCATGCGCAGTGCAAATATTTGGAATACAAATATTCAGCGAATTAAAAATGTTTATTAAACAAGAAATAAACAATTTGAAGTTGGAACATAGGTTTTTTATACATGAACAATCATAAACAGAGGTTATTCCCATTGGATAGTGTACCATTCTATGATTTTGTCGTCGTTGCCGATAGGTGGCATTGTTGTCCAATCAAGTGGATTTCAAATAATTGTAATCTTTAGGTGAAAAGTCTTACAATTATGCGCATGGTGTATTGTGTCATTTACTTATAACAATGTCATAATAACAATAACACTAATAATAAAAATTATTAGACTGAAATTAATTATATCGGTAATACCAAATTGATGTTAAAAATATCATTATCATTATTATTACTGAATAAATTATTGTTATTATTAAATTAATGTGTATTAGAGTATTAAATCTGAATCAACAACTTTTTTAATTCAAAAAAATGTTAAAATTTTTATTGTATATAAATAAAAATGTAAAATCCCTATTAATAAGATAGTTAATCGCTTTTAACCGCGGAGTTTACGCGGATCAGTCACGTTAAGTTTTTTAATGCTACTAGCTACTATAAGAAAACAGAATTTCAATTTTTTTATTAGGATTTGATTATCAAAATTAACGAATAAACAACCTATCATATTAGAATAGCTTTGCCTGCATTAATTTATTCATTTATGAATTTTCAATTTTGCGCGGGAAAAATTTAATTTTGAAATTAAGAATGTTAAAATACTTTATAAATACAAAATTTCTAGAACAAACTATCAAACAACTTCATATGTGATGGTTTTCAAACCTATTCTTTCTATTGAATTTCATTTATTAACTAGACTAAATACACAACAGGCTAAAGATTGTTTGAGTTTTACTTTCTTCCTTCAGGCCAGCAGTTCAAGATTTAGGCAATTCTCATTGGATAGTGTACACATTCTACGACTTTGTAGTCGTTGCCTGTAGGTGGCATTGTTATTCAATCGAGCGGATTTCAAATAATTGTAATTTTTAGGCCATAGGTATTACAATTATGCGTATGATGCATTGTCCCCTTTATTAACAATAATGTCATTGTAACAATAACAATGATAATCATTATAAAAATGAAATTTATTATATCGGTAATGATAAATTGATGTAAAAGTATCATTATAATTGTTTATCATTACCAAAATAATTATTGTTATTGTTAAATTAATGTGTAGTAGAGCATTAAATCAAGATTAACAACTTTTTTAATTCAAAAAAATGTTAAACTTTAACTATATACATAAAAAATTTAAAACCCCATTGATAAGCTAGTTAATTGATTGAAACCGAAGAGTTTACACGGGTCAGTCACGTTAAGTTTTTTAATGCTACTAGCTACTATGAGAGAAACAGAATTTTAATTTTTTTGTTAGGATTTGATTTTCAAAATTAACGAACAAATAACCTTTTATATGATAATAGCTTTACCTGCATTAATTAATTTATTTACATATTTCTAATTTTGCGCGGGAAAAGTTCAATTTTAAAATTAAGAATGTATTAAGAGGCGAGCAAAAAATTACACTTAACAAAAAGATATGAAATCCGAACAAAAACAGTTTCACTGTTAAAAATTGCGCCAAGTCCACGTTCATAAAACTCATCTTAATAACATCTGCACTTTGCAAAAAAAATAAGACTCGTTACAATAATTTTCATTCTATACAAAAAAAAGTTAAATACAAAAAATACCAAGAAACCGTCATAATGTTGAAAAAATTGAAAAAAATTTGTTGAAAATTTAAAAATTAAGAAAAAATTTTTTTATCGTACTTGGCGCGCGTCATTGAGTACCCCAAATTTTTTCAGGATACATGAACATCCTTTTAATGTTTCAACATTTATAAGTAAGTCAACCTATAAAATGGATAAATGTAATTAATGAAATATTATTTTATGATACGTTTAACAAAAGTTAGGTAAAATCAACATGGCATACGTATTTTATTTGAAATTTTTAAATTCTCCGCACATCGTTTATGATTTCAATAAAACGCCCTCTCCTGTTCGGTTATGCAATTTGCTTACAAGTGAATACGCCTGCATACGTTGACTCTGTAGTGGAATCACTGCGAAAATTGAGTTGACTAAAAAATAAAACATATGGCCGACTAAATTGAGAAAATGCGGTGTGATTGCCAATCAAAATGTGTTAATTACAATTAAACGAAGCACGATCAAGTTTCTTCATGAAAGCTTAATGACGGAACTGAAAAAAATTGAATTAAAAAATTTTGTGTTATTTCAGATATCTTCACCAGACTACCATATTGACAGTTATTTTCACTAAAAATCTGAAAAAAATTTTCGAAACGGATTTTTTCACTGAAACTGATATTAATCCAGTAAGCAGTGTTTTTAATTCGTTGAGTATACTTCACTGATGTGAATCTATAAACATAACAATGTATGAAATCATATATTTATATAATTAGATGATAATATATACATATTTACATTACATAAATTCAAGCGAAATCGTTTTTTCTCGGGTTGAAATTCATTCGAAAAAATTTGGGGTACTCAATGACGCGCGCCAAGTACGATAAAAAAATTTTTTCTTAATTTTTAAATTTTCAACAAATTTTTTTCAATTTTTTCAACATTATGACGGTTTCTTGGTATTTTTTTGTATTTAACTTTTTTTTGTATAGAATGAAAATTATTGTAACGAGTCTTATTTTTTTTGCAAAGTGCAGATGTTATTAAGATGAGTTTTATGAACGTGGACTTGGCGCAATTTTTAACAGTGAAACTGTTTTTGTTCGGATTATTTTTACTCAAACGAAACCCATCAAAAACTATTACAAAGTTTGAAAATTTTTTTGAAATAAGATTCCGCATATTTAGTCCATCGGCTGAAGAGGGAAGCCCGTGTACATTTTATGTCCATGGAAAATTCCAACGAATTCTTACGTATTTTGGGTCAGGGATTACGAATATCGTATTTAATTTTATGGAAAATGGTGCAAACAATTGTTATTAACAATTTAATTGTTTAAACCGGTATAACTCAGGAACGGCTAATTTGACGGGGAATTTATTTAAAAAAAAAGTGTTTAAAATTAAAAAACCAATAAAAAATGTCTTATCGATTTTTTGATAAAGTTAATATTTCGAAGATATCGCAAAAACGATGAATAGCGGTAGGACCTCTCTGTCGCGCGCACGCATCCCGTGGACTCAATCGGCTAACGACGAGTAAAAATAAAATACAAAGACGAAAAAAAATTAGAAGCTCGGTGTAGACAAGAGATTAAGAAAAGAAACTTATGAGAGTCATAAAGGAGACTCTACAGAAGATATCTAGACCCATTATCAATCGATCCACCCCATAGACACAGAAAAACAGCCCCATAAGTGGCTATTTTTAGCTAATTTTAACGGAATTTAAGCTTTAAAAATTCATTCCTTAGTGTCCACGGGAGATTAAGAGAAAAAAACTGATGGGAATCATAAGTACACCCTAGAGAAGATTTCAGGCCTATTATCGATCGATAAACCCCATAGAAACCGAGTAACAGCCCTATAAAAGGGGGTTTTTTAATTAAATTAACTGAATTTCGACTTTAGAAAATTCAATCCTCGGTGTACACCTGAGATTAAGGAAGGAAAATCATGGGACTCTTATAGGACACTATACAGAAGATTCCCAGACACATAATTAAAAGATTAACCCCATGGACACCGAGTAACAGCCCCATAAAAGGGAGTATTTCAATTAAATTGACGGATTTTCGACTTTAGAAAATTCAATCCTCGGTGTCCATCGGAGACTAAGGAAGAAAACTCATGGGAATCTTCTAGGACACTATACAGAAGATTCCCAGACCCATAATCGATAGATTAACCCCGTAGACACCGAGTAACAGCCCCATAAAAGGGAGTTTTTCAATTAAATTGACTGAATTTCGACTTTAGAAAATTCAATCCTCGGTGTCCACCTGAGATTAAGGAAGGAAAATCATGGGAATCTTCTAGGACACTATACAGAAGATTCCCAGACACATAATTAAAAGATTAACCCCATGGACACCGAGTAACAGCCCCATAAAAGGGAGTATTTCAATTTAAATTGACGGATTTTCGACTTTAGAAAATTCAATCCTCGGTGTCCATCGGAGACTAAGGAAGAAAACTCATGGGAATCTTCTAGGACACTATACAGAAGATGTCCCAGACCCATAATCGATAGATTAACCCCGTAGACACGAGTAACAGCCCCATAAAAGGGGTTTTTTTCAATTAAATTGACTGAATTTCGACTTTAGAAAATTCAATCCTCGGTGTCCACCTGAGATTAAGGAAGAAAATCATGGAACTTTCTAGGACACTATACAGAAGATTCCCAGACACATAATTAAAAGATTAACCCCATGGACACCGAGTAACAGCCCCATAAAAGGGAGTATTTCAATTAAATTGACGGATTTTCGACTTTCAGAAATTCAATCCTCGGTGTCCATCGGAGACTAAGGAAGAAAACTCATGGGAATCTTCTAGGACACTATACAGAAGATTCCCAGACCCATAATCGATCGATCAACCCCATAGACACCGAGTACAGCCTCATAAAAGTCGTTTTTTAAGTAAATTGACAAAAATTGACTGTTAAAAAATTTATTTCTCGGTGTCTACGAGAGATTAAGGAAGAATCCTCATGGGAATAATAGAGTACACCCTAGAAAAGATTTTTAAACCCATAATTCGATCGATTTACCCCATGGACACGGAGGAACATCCCATCAGTGGCTATTTTTGCTAATTCAGCGAAATTTCAGCTTTAAAAAATTTATTTCTCAGTGTCCATGGGAGATAGAGAAAAAAACTTATGGGAATCATAGAGTACACCCTACAAGAGATGTCCACATCCATAATCGATCGATTCAATCCATGAACACTTCAGTAACAGCCCCATAAAAAAACTTTTTTTAAAAAAATTGACAAAAAAATGATAGTTGTTGTTTTTTATTTTAAAATTTTTATTTAAACAAACTTATCCGTGATAAATCAGCCGTTCTTGAATTATATCGGTTTAAATAATTTAATTGTTATTAACAATTGTACCTACTATCAACGAGCACAATAACCTAGTTTTCCGTAATCCCCGGCAAATATTGCGATCATATCAGTTATCTGAACCCGGGGTCCTAAAAATGCATACGGGCTTTCCCCTTCAGCCTTAACAATTCTTTCAGTGAGAGTGCACCAAACAGGGTCTATACATTAAGTAGATCCTTTTTTTTTATATATATATCTAAAAAAAGTTTTCAAAATATTCGCAATACTTGCTCTTTTCCTTCTTTTTAACATTTAATTTTTTTTCAAATATATATTACTATATTTTTACATTTAATTTTTCTAATTATTGTTTTATATATGCGTTTTGGAATGATTCATTATATTTCTAACAATGTTATTATTATTTGAA
>RJVT01000130.1:85298-268143 GCA_018835575.1 Cotesia chilonis
CCAAATTCATTGTTCAAAAACAAGCAATTCTGCAAAAAACACTCGTCTTGGAAGCAATTTGTTGTCCAATTTATGATCTAAAAGCCTATACTTTTGTTTGATTATGCCATGAACTGCTTCAACAACCCAACGGACTTTAGTAACGAAACGGGATTCATTTGATTCATTTGTGGTCAGTTGATTACGTTTTCCTTTAAGGGCAGGCATTAGCACTTTGAAGCCAGATTCTTCTAAATGTGCTATTACATCCCGAAAACCACGATCAACTACAATAATGTCATCTTTTTTCAGCAACTTAATCAGACCATTTGGGTCATTTAAAATGACTTTCATTATTTCAGCATCGTTCATATTAGCTGTGTATGGCCCAAGCATGTCTATAACGAAACCATTCGTAGTGCATATCGTGAATGGTTTGCACAGAGGGACTTTCTTTTGACCAGAATATGATTTCCTCTGATATTCATTATTTGTACTTTTTTGATGACGAATATATGTACCATCGCAAATGAATATCAACTGGTCATCTCTTACTTGATACAACTTTTTAGCAGTATTTGAAGTATTGGCGAGTAATATTTCCCGGCTGATAGCATGGATTCCAAAACAGTGAGGCAAAACATCTTTTTCAAACGAAGATATTACTTCATCACAATAGTCTGACACCATTTGATCTCGAGCTAAGCCAAAAACGGAAGATATCACTGCGTTTGAATTTCCAGTACGTAATTTGAATAAAAAAACAGCAAGAGCTTGAAAGACATTACGATTGACTATTTTCTCATTGACGTTAACATTTCACTAAGTTTTATCAATTCATCCCAGCTTAGACCCGTAAATACCTCTAACTGTTTTTCTGAAAACGAGTGATCTCCAATTTTATCAATTATGGACGAATCAGTACCAATAGCTAACTGCCCAAGTAATTTTCCAAATCATTTACTTCAAATACACTGGTATTAGAATGGATTCGGAAAGTGTTGATATCTTCATTATAGAACCGTTTTTAATGATATGATCTTTACAACACCGATTTCCTTGGGGAATAAAGAGTCGTCTTTTGGAAAAGACTTGCTTACGTGCTTCAAACGGAACTATCATGATATTTGTTGATGATCCACAAAGGCAACAGTATTTGTGTGTCGATATGATTCGGGGAAAACCCAACTCTATAAATTCTAACTCTTCCTCCATTTTTTCTTGAATAACATATGAAGGATCTTCAGATGATGATACAGACGAAACGGTTGTGGATGATGATTGAGAAAAAATAGGCTGACTTTCGACATTCACTCGATCTGCAGATAAATCTTGAGTCTTTTTTGGCGTAGGTGGTCTTGTTAAAATAACTCGACACTTATTACAAAAGGTATCATTTATAAAGACACGCTTTCCAATTTTTTCTGTCGCATTATTAGCCTCATCAACTGTCGCAATAATTTGTTTAAAGCCAGATATTTTACGTAAATATACATTACAATTAACACATTTTTTCCCAAAATCCATTCTGAAATCAAGTTTAAATTATAGGTTACAAATTCGAAAATATATAAACAAATAAAATGTAAAGCTTTACTCACTTGAATAAATGTAAACAACTGATACGCTATGTAATAATAAAACATATATCTTGTAAAATGAAAAGAGATGCATTAACATCAACAATGATACTCCAATATTGTTCGATCGTAAAACTTAAATATAGTTTCAATATAAAAGCCCTGAATTAATTAACAACTGTTATTCAATATATACAATGAATTAATCATAAAGATTACTTATTTTGAGGTTACCTGAACAAACAAAACCTTAATAGATATGATCGATAGATTCCGGAAATCCCGGTAGATGACTTTCCAAAGCACCGAGTTGGCGCTAATTTTGAAATACATAGTCGTTTTAGAGCAAAGAAAAGTTTTCTACGTACTTTTTCAAGCAAAAAAAAAAATAAAAGTGCGTTAAAACGCCGAATTTCAGGAAAAAAATGACTTTTTAATTTTTTTGACATTGTTCCACCACTTCAAAAAATCTGAAAAAATTCCTGAGTGTCGAGGGGTGTAAAATACATGTTCTGACAAATTTTGGTGATTGACATATTTCAAAAACCCTAAAAAAAACAAGATTTGAATTTTCTTTTCTTCATTAAAAATCGACTTTTCGTTGAAAAACGATGATCATACGATATTTTTATGTTTAAGGATCCTAAGAATAAGAAAAAAATCACCATCGATTAACTCCGAATTTCAGTATAAAAATAAAATTAAAATAAAAAAACAGGTTTTTTTGAAAATCTCGAACGTCGTTTGAGTTAAAGGGCTAAAAATTGGTGTGAATTATTTTTATTTGATGCCAAATCGATCCCCTAAGTGTGGGTCAAAAAAGCCATGGGGGCAGATTTCCCATATTTAACCGGCTATGCCCTTTGAAACATATTATATTTTTAGAACAATTTTACAATAATTTTGAACGTTTCTTAAATGATATTCATAGAGATAATTTATTTTTGCACACCGATAGAAATTTTAACTTGACTCAAGAGCAAAAATTTTGAACCAAGAACACCAATTGGAAGAAAATGAATTTCTTGAGCCAAGAGGAAATATTCTTTAGTCAAGATAATTTTCTTAATTCATGAGAATCTATCTCAAAATTTTTATCAGTGCACAGCTGTAGATTTGGCCCGTAATTAATGGATGAAAAATTTTTTGGACAATTTTAGGACGTTTTTGGGACAATTTAAGAATTTACGAATTACCCATTCACGGTGAAATTCAAAGAATTTTCTTTTACAGTCGACGCTCTCTGTATTGGACCTCTCTGTATTTGACCACATTCTTCCTCTATATTTGACGATTTTACACAGCTCTTATGGATAAGGACGAGTCAAATACAGAGAATGGTCTTGTACGGGTGAGTCAAATACAGAGAGCGTTGACTGTATAATGATAATATAATGTTATTATGTAAGCTATGGGAGACTATGTGTTACAATATGAGTTTATGTGCAAATGGAATATCAGAAAAAAAAAGCAAAGTTATCAAATTATTAATTTATTACGTTTAAAACATCCATTATATTGTTAGCTTGTTTTATAACATTCATTAAATCAATTTCTGCGTAATTTTATAAATTAAAAATTTTTAAATGAATTTTACTTGTCTCATTTTGATAAATATTGAATAATAATTGTGTTTTATGGATCATGTAATATTCATACTCCGATACGGTGTAAATTTATTCTACTGTTACACCGTTATTACACCGGATTCTTAACACCGCAAAAGAACACCGCTACACCGGTGTTAATATCCAGGTGTTACATAGCGGTGTTAAAATGAGTCCATTTTAACACCGCTTTTTTTACAGTGTAAAAGTATTTTTTAAATATTTTCACTCGTAATTTTTTTTAATTTCTAAATATGGAAATTTTTAAGAAAATCTTTTCACAATAATTTAATTGTTAAAAAAATCGAAAAAATTAACAGATGTCTCTTAATTTCGATATCATTTATTTAAAGTATATTTTAAATATTTTTTAATTAAGATTTATTTCAAATATATTTAGTATTTCGCAACTTGCCCTACATTCTTTTACATTAATTGACATTTTTTAGCATTTATTTTATGTTATGTTTGGGAAAGTAGCACTAATTTATCGTTATAACATAAGTGTATAACAAGTTATTTATTTAAGAGTATGGT
This sequence comes from Cotesia chilonis, assembly GCA_018835575.1. Classification (NCBI taxonomy): domain Eukaryota; kingdom Metazoa; phylum Arthropoda; class Insecta; order Hymenoptera; family Braconidae; genus Cotesia; species Cotesia chilonis. The sequence continues at coordinate 89,002 of RJVT01000130.1, forward strand.
GTTAATGGTTACAATACAATTATTCAAAAAGCCCATTCTTGGCGCAGTCCTTCATATTTATAGCCAGCGTTAAATAAGCGAAGCTAACGCTATCTGTCAACTTTATCATACATTACATTTTACATTTAATATTCATTTAACATTTAACGTGATATAATTCTATGTAAATTTTAAAGTTAGATTGAGATGGTTGTTTACATATTATTTTGGGATGGCGTCTTTTACCCAGATCCCGATTACATAGATGGCGCCATTACCCAGATCCCTTTTACCCAGATCCCAAGAAAATAAAGAGGAAGCTGTCTTTCTCTCCTGGAATTGGACTATTTTTTTTACTCTGATTTGAATATTTTGTGAATTTGAGATTGAAAATCACCGGATAACAGCAGTGGTGGATCCTTGTCACTGTTCAGTTGAAAAATTTGTTACAAAGGTGGGTCCGCAAAAAACAAAAAGTCCTAGAGGCACGACCTGTGAGGGTCTAACCTCAAAAGGTCATAGCAGACACGTGGCTGGGGGCCCGACCCCTCAGAGTAAGGTCAACATCAGTAAGATTTCTGAGGATGTGATTAGAAAATTCGTTGAAGAACAAAGACAGGGTGGAAAAGAAATTAAATTCACGGAGTATTTACTGCACAATAGTAAAAGAAGGAGAAAAGAGGATAAGACAATCGGAGTCACATTGAAAAAAAAAATAATAAAAGGGTCACAGCGCGGATGGGAGGTCGAGAGAAAACCCATCTGGCAAAGCAGGATGGTCTACTTCAGGACGACACCAGTAGCACCATGGAAGTGGACATGACTGAGGATGGCTTCCCCGAAGCTGGTCCTCAGAGATATGAAGAGAACTACAGAGGTCCTTTTTTCACGCTGATTTGTCCGGGAGAAGGATCAAATACTCTCAATTTAAGTAAATTGAGCATCGCCAGGCTTCTTTTCAAAGCTAAGATTAAATTTGCTGATATTGTGGTACGCAAAAAGGATACAATGAAAGTGTTGTTCGAGACAAAAGAAGAGGCAAACCATTGTTTACAATATGATCTGAAATCGGAAGGATTGGAGGTGTTCATACCTAAAGCGGTGCTTTCTCGTAAAGGAGTAATTCATGGGATCCCTGATGACATATCCATCGAGGAAATAAAGGAAATGCTTCTGGGAGAGAACACTTTACCAAATATCGGCTCTGTCTATCGGCTGAAAAAGAGGAATAGAGTAGATAAATCAGGTCTTCAACTACCGCGAGGTGACAAACTTGAATGGATCGATTCAGGAGCTTTATGCATAGAATTCTTGGGACAGTGTCTGCCAGATCGGGTGAAAATCATGGGTGTGTCACTTAGAGTATCTCCATATGTGCCAATAGTTAAAATCTGCTATAAATGCGGGGGTCTTAACCACATTAGTACTAAGTGTACAAAAGAAGAAAGGTGTCTCAAATGTGGTGGCGATCACCCAAAGCAGAAGGATCATCCCTGTGAACTGGCAAGCAAGTGCTTAAATTGTGGGGGAGACCATTCAGTATTTAACAAGGACTGCCAGAAGAAGCGGAAGGCTGAAATGATAAATAAGGTCATGGCAAAGGACAACATCTCATACTACGAGGCTAAGAAATCAATGGAAACGCCAAGCAGTCGGGTGATAAAGACAAACAAGAGTATTGAAACGTCCAAAAAGGAGTTTCCTCCACTACGAAAAGGACTTGGAGAAGTACTGGTCGATACAGAGCCAGTAATGAGCAATCAATTACAGTCAGAATGAACAGAGATCGGTCGGAAGAATAAAAAAACAAAAAGAGGGCATCCAGATGAAGAAATAAATTAGGTTCCTGTGTCAATTTCCAGTATAGAAGGCAGTAGCAGAGGAGAGAGTAATGTACCAGATACGGTTGTTAATTGCCTAATTGATTTGGTAAAAGTTTTAACAAATGTTCCAAATGTCAACTTGCTGTTATCAAGAATTAGGCACGTGATAAAGCTTCATTGTGAACTTTATCATGGATAAAAGCAGGAAAGTATCCAGTTTAAGAATCATACAATGGAATGCACGTAGTATCATGAATAAATTACCTGAATTAGAGTTTAACTCGGCTAATGTAGATATTTTCATTGTTTCAGAAACTTGGCTTAAGCCTAAAGATGTACTGTACCTGAAAGGTTTCGACGTGGTCAGGAAGGATAGAAGGGACCAGAATGGAGGTGGTGTAGCGATACTGATTCGTAGTTCTCTGAGATATAGAATAGTTCATGATTTATATGACTGTCAAAGCAAAATGGAGGTTTGCGCAATAGAAATAACCTTGTGTGATGGCCCAATAACCATCGCCTCGTGTTACCGTCCTCCAAAGGGTAATGTCAGAGTAAGTTTTCAAGAATGGGAGGATTTCTTCAAGCAGTTTAAAGGAAGAAAAATAATTGGGGGTGATTTCAATGCACACCATGATCTTTGGGGAGATGTGCAAATATGTGAAGTAGGCAGGAACATAGCTGCAAGTATTGAATCTAATGATCTGGTCTGTTTGAATAGTGGATCATCCACTTACCTCAGTTCAAGTTATGGTTCTAGCTCTTCCATAGATCTAACAATCTCTGATGAAAGCTTAGCACTGCAGACTCACTGGAAGATCGGAGAAGATTGCTGGGGTAGTGATCACTCGCCTATTTTTATTGATTGGGGTGTACAAGTACAAGGTGAGCGTGAGTCTAAAATCTCTAAAAGAAAGAAACTATACAACAAAAAGACGGATTTCCATGAATTTCGCAAGACAATGACTCATCTGCTGTCTCAACAACCAGAACTATGGGAGCCAATGGACATCAAGATCAAATATGCTACCTTCACAGCGATCATTGAAGACTGTCTTGACTAAGCAACTCCTAAAAGGTCAGTTAATAACCGCATGAATAGAGCTCCCGTAAAAATACGAGCAGCGCCTTGCCCTTGGTGGAATGAAGAGTGTGAAGAGCTAATTCAATACCGAAAGAATTGCCTTAAAAAATTTAAAGAAAATTTTAGCTATGAAAACTTTCTTGCATACAAAAAAGCAGGGGCAGAAGTAAGTAGAGGTTTGAAGAGAATCAAGAAGGAGAGCTTTCGTAATTTTTGCGAGGGTTTGAATAAGCATACTAATCCATCATATATCTGGAAAAAGGTCAAAGCTTTTCGAAACAGATGGAACTATCAAGAAACCGCCAACGAATATAATGATGAAAGGATTTTAAATGGGAAAAAAATGGTTGATGATCTCTGCCCACCCTGGGTGTCTATGAAAAAACCAAGTTTTGTGAACGCAGACGGAGACGCTTTCCTCGATTTACCCTTTGATGAAGAAGAACTTGCTTTTGCAATAGAAAATTTAAATATTCGTTCCAGTCCAGGATTGGACGGAATAGATTACAAAATTATAACGATGCTCCCCCAAGAAGGTAAAAATTTGCTATTAAATATTTACAATGAAGTTTACGCTTCTCAAGAACTCCCAGAAGAGTGGAGGAGGTATTCAATTTTTTTTATTCCCAAAGAGGATAAAAATAAGCTAAGACCCATCTCTCTAGCTCCTTGTTTAAGCAAGGTTATGGAGAAGATGCTAAATAACAGATTAATGTGGTGGTTAGAACACCATAACAAACTTCCTAAATCACAGTATGGCTTCAGAAAGGGCAAGTCTTGTATGGATAATATTGGGATCCTCAGTACGACGATCTTGCGGTCATTTAAAGAAGACAAAGCTACATGTGCAGCTTTTCTGGACATTAAAGCGGCTTACGACAACGTACTTGCTGACCTTTTAATCGACAAGCTTAAAAATCTTGGTATACCAGAAAACCTAAATGCATTTATATATAATCTCGTTTCCAGAAGATCTTTATCTTTTCAGTTTGGAGAAATCAACGAAACTCGATGGTCATTTAGAGGTCTGCCGTAAGGAAGTGTTTTGAGTCCTCTATTATACACAGTTTACGTGCAAGAACTAGAAAAATTAACTAAAGAAGAGGATACCTGCGAATTGGCTCAATATGCTGATGATATTTGTATACTCTCTACTGCCTCTCCTACATGTCTAGGCCTTAATAAACTGGAAATCGCGGTGAACAAAATTGGACATGCTCTTGCAGAGCTAGGCCTTGAATTATCTGCTCCAAAGAGTAAACTCTGTGTCCAGTCGGGGTAACAAGGAGCTTCAATTAAGAAACCATGGAAAGATAACTGCAGGACAGAAAGTTTGGAAAATCACTATCAATGGTACGGAAATCCAGAATTCGGAATGGGTTCGCTTCCTGGGAATGTACTTTCAGTCATCTCTGAGCTGGGATAAACACATCGAAGAAATTAGGAAGAAATGTCAAAGTCCCCTGAAAACAATCAGCTGCCTGAGGCACACTTGGTAGGGTGCGAATCCGACGCTCCTAATAGGGTTATACCGAGCACTGATTCGCTCACGGATTGAATACGGAGCCATGTTCTTCCACAAATTGACACAAGGACAGATCAATAAGATGGATAAAATTCAGTTTAGAGCAGTGCGAGCCGCTTTAGGATATAGAGCGTCCACTCCCACTAATGTTATTTTAGCAGAAGCTAAGGAACCCCCGCTACACCTCCGATTCGGTTATATATGTAACAACTTTTTAACGAGGATGCTGACTACCTGCGATCACCCTCTCATCGACAAGTTGGAGAATATCATAGAACTGGAGGATAACCCGACTAAAATTAATAGAGATGGAAAAATATTAGTTGTAGACTGCTTTCGGGATCATCAGAAAATCCAGCATTTGATCAGATCGTCGTTAACTCCGAGTTGTTATGACTACCAACTCAGTACTACATGGTATAGACCCTTGATATCATTCGCGGAGGGGGAAGAAACTAAAAGATTAGGTGCGAGTGATAGTTTTTTCAATGAAATATTTCAAGAGGTACTCAAGAATTCAACATGCTTTTTCACAGACGGCTCTTGGTCTCCCAACTCCGATTTTGGCAGTTTTGCCATAGTAGGAGGTAGTGACAATATGGAGCTGGAGTTTCGGATTTCTAAAATAGCATCGATCTTTACACTGGAAGGAATGGTGATCATGGAGGCTTTGAAGCTAATCCTCAAATCTTCTCAAAAGAAATTTGTGATTTTCTCCGACTCAAGGAGTGTGCTGGAAGCGCTCGTTTCCAATAAACATTTAGGTAAAAAGTCTTATATTATACTCTGCATCCGGGACCTAATTCTAAAGGTGCAGGAAGAAGGAAAAGAGGTCAGGCTGCATTGGATACCTGCCCATGTGGGTATTAGTGGCAATGAGTGGGCGGACCAGGTGGCGAAAAGGGCAGCTACAACAGGGAAAGACTCCAATCTAGAGTTGCCAGCCAATGACTTCAAAAAGAGATGGAAATTGAAATTAAAAGAAGATTTTAACGTATGGTGTCTTGAGTCTGCTGCTTTAAAAAGTACAAATTACTTTAGAAAATTTTATAAGGAAGAAGCTAGACCGTGGTTCGAAAGTGTTCAGTTGGACAGGAGGCCTTTAGTCTCAATAAATCGACTAAGAAGTGGCCACACGTCTCTTAAGGCTAGTCTAGGTACAATTAATATTGTACCGTCCTCAAGATGCCCGTGTGATATGGATGAGGAGACCCCGGATCATATCTTTTGGATTTGTCCTCGTTTTATATCTCAGAGAAAGAAATTAAGAGAAGCACTCCAAAAAGTCTCGAAGTCTTATCCTGATAGCGTCGAATCCTTACTAGATAGGATAGATAATGGTAATATTTTAAATGCACTGTCTCAATTTATTTTAAATATTAGTATTTTTATATAATATAATGTAAGTAGTTGCAAATGTTAATGAAATGAATTATTTTAATTAAATTTAATGTACCAAATGCGAATGAAATGTGTAAAATCTAATATTGACTGATTTGAATATAGACGACAGATGGCTCTTGCTGTCTTAGAAATAATGTAAGACTATATATTTCATATGTAATATTATAATTATATTGGTAATCTTGAGCTCGATGGATATTGTCCCAGAGCCATCTTAATAATAAAAAAAAAAAAAAAAAACCCAGATCCCAATTACACAGATTGTGATTACATATGTTGTGAATCCGAAAGGATTGATCACAACGCTCTCTATATATTAATATAGAATTACATATAAACAGATGACTGCAATAAATAGTAGCGGGAAAAACCCAGTAAGATTTAAAATATATGTATTTTCAATTGTAATAATATCGGTAAGAAAAATAAAAAATCTTTAAATATTGTAAACTTTTCTATTTTAAATTCTATTGTTTAGTATGGGAATTTTTCTATCATAAATTTTAGGGTATAGACAAATTTATAATCACCGAAAATTCCCAAGGAAAAAACCTATAAAACTTTATTACGGTTCTGTAATTTAGACATACAAAAAACTACTTTGTTAAAATAAGTTTACGTTAAATGTAATGGTCACTTAGAATAAAATACCGAACGTTTTGGAATGAATATTCTTTACAGATTGGGAAAACCCAGTAATTTCCATTCATTTTATTGTCATAATCCTCTAAGCGGCTTGTTTTCCAAAACGTTCGCTAAAAAAAGATTACTCGAATACCTAAGACTAGGCAACAAAAACCAGACATCCAGGCTGGCCACAAACAACCTGGGAACGTCATGGGCCATCGTGACGTCATTTCAACGTGGACCCATTTGCCAACTCGAGAAGGGATGCTAACTGAAGACAGGAGTTGCAGAGGCGCGCGCAACTACCCTCACTACCCTCTGGGACTCTCCCACCCCCAAAGGCATGAACTCTCAACCGAGGGAGTCGAAAACCAAGGAACTGGAGGACACTTATCAAGAAGCAAGACTGTAGTCCGTCACGCGAAATTTTACTTTTCCTGAAATTATTGTCGGTACTGGTATTTTGTAAACCATTAAATAATAAACAATAGATTTGCGCGCAATGCAAATCTAAATTAAACTAAAATAATCTGAGTGTTTTAAATTCATTTTATATATATAATTTATATTTAATTATTCAAATTTAAATCTATTCTCCCGCCTTAATCTATTTACTGCGAGTTGAACGCCCTACCGCGTTCCAACGGGCGAATTAAAAGAATTCCATAAATTTACTATAGCCAATTTGGGGCTATACAACACAGATATTCGATGACACAAGATATACATTGCGCAGATCCCTCTTACGCAGATCCCGATCACCCAGGTCAAAATTTTATAAACGGGTAGTACATATGTGTTAATGTTTATATTTGTTAATTTTTTCGATTTTAATTCAATATATGAATTAGAAAACATAAAATCGTATATAATAAATAAATATTATATTAATACTAATCACTGTGATAAATATCAATGAATTTCATTAATTATTAATAAATTAATTGAGTAAAATTTTGTACATCCATATAAATACTTGTCAGCTGATCAATTGATTATTTTAGTGTACGTGAGAGGATAAATAAATAAATAAATCAAAACTTAAAAAATTGTTATTTTATTTTTTATTGAAACAGAAAACTTAAAGTTTAATGCAAATATTACTGCAATTAATAATAAAGATTGTAACAATTTATTAAATTACAGGATGGTGTAAAGTGAAAACTTTTTTTTCAACTTATAAGTAAAAATTATTAATATAAAATTCAAATTATAAGTAAAAATTAATACTTTTTTTATTAACCTGAATAATCTTTATTAAAAGATTCAATGCTCCAATTACTATAAATCCAATGTTTTAAATCTTTAGCTTGAAGTACTAATAATTCTGAATTTTTTATTAAATCATTATTTGTCAGCTCTTATAATTTCTTTTAGACTGGTTATATGTTTGCAGAATTAGTTTTACTTAAATACTTTAATGCTGACTGTAATTAAGAGAATTTATTAAAATTTTGATTTTATCATCAGAAATACTTACTTACTTTTAATGATATACTGATTAACGTGACGGTATTCGAGAATGGGGCTTGTAAAAGATTTAAAATATGATTAACCCTTCAGCACTCTCGTAAAACGATTCACTATCATTACTCGCGCGATGAGAAAAACTCTCACGCCTTTTGCGCATGTGCGCGCATGCGCACGTATGCTTATAGCCTCTTCAATTTAAAAAATTTCAAACAAGATAAATTTCTTTAATTAAAAAAAAAATTGACTTATTTAAAAATAATATTTGGTTTCATTTTATTTGCGTTAAATTACATTTTCATAAACAATACGAATTAATATTTAAACTTAAAAATAATTAAATGAACTGAACTGAAAATCTTAAAGTTAGTAAAACTTAAACTTATTAACACATTTGAATAGTATTGCAGTGTTAGTACATTTTTAAATTAACAAAATTATAATTTTGGATAACAACACAAGTATTATTGAGATCAATCTTTGATTTATACTATCATCTTAACATTAAAATAATTAGAGAATATTTTTTCCATAAAATTTTCAAATCATCAACCATCAATACATTTTTTAAAAATTATATATGATTCATTGGTATAACAGACTAGTATAATTTAATAGTCAATTATTGTTCAATCACAGTAATATAGTTTTTGCAATCAGGACAAAGTAAAGTAGAGTGTTCCGGACAGATAGAAGTTGAACAAACTAAACAACTTTTTTTGGTATACTTATTTGACCTCCGTGGACACCAGCCACAAATTCCCGTAGTCTGTTTTTTTCAATGGGTTCAGATGGAATTGCTCCAACTTTTTTGATAGTATTTCTAAGTTCAACGGATAAGCTAGGTATTTTACTACGAGTAATTAGGTGCGGTCTTATCAACTGACTACCCAATTCACGTAAATAAAATCGGCGAGTCGTTTTATTTTCAGTATTCGTACTCCAAATGAGTTGGGAGTTTATGCCAGCAATATTCATAAATGAATAAAAAATGACCATAGGCCAACGATGCGTTTCTCGGGCGACAGAATATTTAGCTTTTAACTGATCTACTACGTCAACACCTGCTTTCGTTTGATTATAAAATGTTAATATTTCCGGTTTTAACTTGAATCCAGAACTGGTATCAATTTTATCCGAAGAATGAAGAGTTGACAATAAAAGAACAGTCTTTTTTTTCTTGGGGACATATGAAACAATCGTGCAGTTATCATTAAATAAAAACTTGCTACTACAAATGTTACGATTTTTACCCTCAATAAATTCTGGAGGCAATTCTTTCTTGTTTCTTCTTATTGTCCCGACGAGAGTAGTGCGACGATTTTTCACAAAATCTTCAGCTAATGGAACCGAGGTAAAATAATTGTCACAAGTTACATTGCGACCAGTATCTAAAATTGGTTCACAAATTCGATTCATCACATCAATAACAGCATTAGATTTTTGGTAAGGTCCAACAGGCTGTGCACCACAATAAATTTCTAAGTTAAGGGTGTAGAATGTCTTGGAGTCAGTCAATGCGTAAATTTTTATGCCATATTTTGCTGGCTTGTTGGCAATATACTGCCGGAACTTACAACGGCCTCTGAATGATTCCAACATTTCGTCTACGGTTGTATACGCACCAACCGTATAGTTTTTGTTGCATTGTTCGATAAATTGATCAGAAAAATCTCTAATGGGGGCTAAATTATCTGTCTTCTTACGATCATCCCGAGTGGTGGTGTCGTCGAATCTTAGAGCGGTGGAAAGAAGATAAAATCTTTTTAGACTCATAGTTGCCCGAAACAAATCTGGTGCAGAGCCGTCTGTGGCCCAAAATTCTTTTAAGTTTACATGAGAAGCATTATATAATCCGAGATAGTAATGTAATCCGAAAAAGTGTACATTTCTTCCATATCAGTTGGAAGAACTTCCAAGGGATTATTATATGATACCCTCAACTTATCAAGTTCAACATTCGTGTACTGCACGATTTTTCTCACCATATCATCAGTAAAAAATAGCTTCCAACAGTCGAGAGCAGTAGTTGCATTCTTAGCACACTTTTTTACACCAGGAATCCTCAAGACGATGTTGTGTTTAGCAGTCTTCTTGTTTTCAGAAGGAACATTGGAGGTCCACTTAGTACGTTTGTCTCTTCCTAAGATATACTCAGCATTCAATTCCGGGCCATTATTATTGTTATTCCCTGGTTAAAAATACTGATTGAAAAGAATTGAGAAGCGGTCACTCCATGCAAACTATATATCTATATATACAAACAAAAGAATTGAAATTATTGAAAAGAATTGGAACTTCATCATTTTTAATTTTTTTCAATCAATATTTTTAAACAGGGTTATCATCTTTATTATTGTTCATATCACTAGTATCGCTGTCTAGATTTTTATCATCATCGTCAAATTCATATTCGGACTCTGATCCAACGTCATGAGGTTCAGATGCATCTGTGTCCGATCCATCATCATTGCATCCGTCATCTTTTTGTTCGTCCATTAACCATTCTGGCGGAGTAGCTTTTTTTCTACAAGTTCTCACTGGCCTCTCCATCTTATCATAAATTAAACAAAAAAATTATTATTAATTTGACAAACTTATAATATAGAATATTTTGTAAGTAACATCTCAATTTTTATGAACTATTTTTTTTTAAATCAATGATCATAACCTACCTATTTCGGGCACTGCAATAATTAATATTATTTAGAATAAATTAATACGCAATTAACTTATTTTATATTTATTAATTTTTATTTATTTATTTTATTTATCAATTTATATTTATATTTATTATATATTTAACGTAAACTAAAGACGACTAGGTTGAGGTTAACTCCGTACTAATTGTTTGTTACACTCCACACACACATCCCCAACACAAACGCACTCTTTACGGAAATCTCCGAACTGTACCGATTAGACCCGACTTCTTAAATTTTGACCCCCTACTTTACTCTTGCGATGAGAAAATATCTCACAGAGTTAATAAAATGTATCTTATTTTTTTATGGCTTGGAACTATTAAAATAATAATATCGCAATCTGAAATAATAGTAATTTTTTGACAGATAGAAAAAAAATCACATAGTCATTCCATTTGAAATTTAAAAGAAAATTTGAATTATTGATGAGCGTGAGAGAAAATCTCATAGCGAGAGTGCTGAAGGGTTAAATAATATCAATCCTAAATCATCAGCTATGTCTTGAATTTTTGGAATAGATTCGGCTAAAAAAAACATTAACCTATGACATTCATTTCTCAAATGCAATGACCGCCCTTATGGAAAAATTTTTCAAAAATAACTCTTAAAAAGTCTCAAAAACTCTTAATAAGACTTTTGAAAAGTATTATTTTTTCTCAGTAAGTAAAAATAAGTGTTGAAAAGTGTTAATAACTCTTCAAAAATCTTAATAAGTCTTACATTCTCACGAAAATGGGAATTTTTTAAAAGAGTTTTTCAGAGTTAATAAGACTTAATCAGAGTTTTATTTAAAAAATACAAGCGAGAAAAAAGAGTTAATAAGAGTTTTTAAGGATTGAGAAGACTTATTAAGTAATAACAATTTTGATGGTTAAAAAAAACGAAATGAAAACTTTAATCCATTTCATATAAAAAAGTTTTTATGGTAGTTTTTTGGCGTTACATTAATTAATAAATTATTTTGTTTTTCACTGTGACAAAATTTTTGGAGACAATTTTAGTATAATTAAACTTACACTTAATTCTAATTTACTCGAATAATCTTAGTTTGTAGAGGTTAATACATAATTTTGTACATAATCGATCAACATATTTACTTCTTCATAGCTGCAAAGTATTGCAAATACTTTGTAATAAAAAACAAAGCTTTATAGAAAAATGGTATTTTGATTTTTTCAATTAACCAATTTATTTAAACTTCGTTATAATCGAAATTTTTTGTACAGATCTTAAATTTAAAAAAAATATTGAACTCCCGACGTGAAAAGTTTGATATTTTTTAAAAACATATTCTGAACATATATTTATTGAATCTATTCATTAGTATAAAATTAAAATCTGTTAAATAAATTTGGATAAATATGAAATCAATTATATTTAACACTAGATTATTGTAATATTTTCAGATTTATTTTTTTAAAAATAATTTTTGGTACTATTAATTTATAAGTCAAGTAACTATTGATTAAAAAAAAAAAAACATGTTATTTACAAAAAATTTTTGAATTGATATGTACATAAATAGTTTCATCTATTTATTTGTACATTCACAAATTATTTGTATTAGTACCATTGAAAATAATGATTTTTAGTAGTTAAATATGTTTACATTACCAGAGTCTGTTAATTACGAATCCTACAAATTTTTTTAAACTACTAAAAATAGCTTTTCAAGTTTAACCTTAATTATTTTTCTTTGTATCGGCAATCTTGTAATAAAAATTTAATCGTGTAATATACTATTATTTAAAAATAATCGTATGTAATAATAATGATAGTAAGTAAAAGTAGTGAACATTTTATTATTTAGTAGTGAACATTTAATGATTTTATGATAAGTACTTTTAATTTCAGTAAATTATTTCTTTTAATAATTAATTCAGACAATGAGAATTACAATAAGTAGGTTTTTTGTAAGACTTGCATTTTAGCGTTGAATTTGAAAAAGACATGTTTTTTTAATTTTTATAACCATATTATACATATAGATATTGTTTTTTTAATCACCATAACAACCGTGTGGTATAAAAATGGCATAATGCTTATTTTACACTGAAGTTATCATACATGGTTGTAATATCATTTTCACTTCACAAAATTGTAAATTTTCGGTGATCAGGCATTCTTCAATATTACGAACAGTTACAGTTCTCGATGAATGAAAATATTTCTTTAATTTTATTACTTCGTGATAAAATATATATATTTTTTCTTCAGTTTTATCAAAATTAAAGTAACAAACATTTTGAATAATACCAATCTTGCCATTTTTTAATAATATTACGGAGTCATCTATTTTTTCACATGAACGATAATTTTTTGACGTATATCTTTTGTTGTTGTAGATAAATCTATTGAAAGATTTACATTTATCAAATCTGTGTAAAAATTTTCGCTCGTTATCTTTCAAATTATATTTTTCACCGTTTCCGACAAGTATACAACCATCCACGTCAAAAGTATTTTTCAAACGCCCTGTCAAATTTTTTTCACAAAATTGTAAAAAGTTTTGGCTGATATTAATTTTATTTTTTAATGGTGATAATGCTTTTTGGAATAAATATCGTCTGGCGATTTGGATAGTGATATGATTGGGACTCTTTTGCAATTTCAATAAAAAATGATTTTCATTTTCGAAAATGAATGTGTTATGACACCATAAAGTCCCTAAGTTTTTTACACTTTTTACCATATGCAATAATAAGTGGACATTATATGTCATTGCTTATTTCCCGAAGTATTCTTGATACGTTACTACGTATCTTAATAACAAAGAGTCAGCCGTGTCCAGTTCATCATGATTAATTAAATCCGATAATAAAATACGAAGAGCTTCCACCAATAAAGCTAAATGCTCTAAATATTTCTGGGGAAGGATCCCCTTTAAGCATATAAGCGAATAAAAAAGAAGCCATGACCGCCATTCCGTTGCCTTCCACATTTCTCTTTCGGTTGTTTTTCTTGGAGATCTCGTGATACATGTTGGGTGTTTAAAATTCAAAAGTTTGGTATTTATTGATTCCACTTGGTTCGGATTACCCACATAATAATCTTCACCGAATGAAGATAGTACAATATCACTATGTTGTTTTCCTACACCTAATAAAATAGCGTGCATATAGTCAGGTGACATTCCATCCACAATGTTAAAATATTTTAAATTTATTAGTGGTGACGGCCCCCACACACCCATAACATCTTTGCCATATTTATTACCGCCAGCAAGTAGCATTTGTTCTTTAATTAATTCGTCTGTTCGTTGTCTTGGAACAATCATCGTTCCGTCCGATGTTCACAGAATGTACATCCGTAAGAACCATTGTATTGCTTCATATTTAAAATTTTACATCTTGCAACTGAGTCTACTACGGCACATATGGGAATGAACTTGCTGGTAATTGTTTGTTGTTGTAGTTTCCATTGTACGCCTTTGTCCGATAATTTATTGGCTTCATCAACGAATGGTTGCAAAAAAAGGAGCATGTCGGGTTCTTTTTCATCAATCCATAAGCATGTCATAATCATATGCTTAGATTGAAGTTTCGAAGAGAACTCATTGATACGAGCATATATGGGCCAGATAGAAAGCTTGCTTGATTTCGATGGTTGACAACCGTCAGTGTTAAAAGTGTATGAAAAATTATATTCATCTGAAAGAGGGTTATTTATCGTAGATAATTTTTTATAAATTTTTCCATCCCTTATATTTTGAAGATCACTATTGTTGCAATCATCTCTTTTATCTTGACGATTTTCCATTAAAAATTGTTGAACTTCTGGATCTTCCAAAATTGATTTTAGTTGTAGAGAGATATCAAATGTTAAAAAATAAGCAATATCTGACGAATTCACATTTTTGTCACAAATTTTACACTGGAATTCATCTTTGTTCAATTCTTTCTGAGCTCCAAAATAATTACATTCTTTGCAGTATATATGATATACAAGAATATCCTCATTTAGTTTTAACGTCTTAAATAATTTATATTTTGAAGCAGGGACCACGTCACTTTGGAATAATGTATTAATCATTGATAAAATAGCAATAATAGTCTTCCATGTAAGGGATTCTTCAGCTCCTAATGCAAGTGTCATCATTAAAGCTTCTCCCCGTGTGATTGTCGAACACTTACAAAGTTGCTTGTTGTATTCGTAATCAGTGTCTTTTTCCTTATCGGTGTCTTTTTCCTTATCATCTTGCTGTAAAACAAAATTTTAAATGAGTCCTTCCGTTTTTTTATATTTCATCCAATTATTTAAATAATGAAATAACCGAAATAATAAAATACATGAAAAGAAGCTTTATAATAAAACAACAGCATTACAATGATTGCTTACTTAGTTCTATATGGATGGTAATTACCTATACGGGTAATACAAAAAAAAAAGGTTTACTAGAGCCAAGACAAAATTAATCTTTTTTTTTTCTTTTGAGAAAATCCAACATTTTTTCTCGAGTGAAGAAAATTTTTTGTCACAAGAAAATTTCGTCTTTTCCTTTAAGAACTTATTTTCTTGGTTCAAGACAACTTGGTTACTTTAAACGAACTTTCTTGCTTTAAAATTATTGAGTCTCTTGCGACAAAAAAATTTCATCTTAGCTATAGAGCAAGATCACGTCAAGTGGACCCCCCATTTACCACTTGATCATAAAAATTTAATCTATATATAATTTTTATTAGTACTTATGATGGAAAATTGATCCCCCAAACGATTTTTTAAAATTTTGATTTTAATAACTTTTTTTTTTATAATGAAAATTTTAAGCACTTTTAATTAAAAAATGGATTAAAAATCAAGCGCAAGAGATAAATTTGTGAAATCTTCAGGATCCATGGTCAAATGTCTATATTTTAAGAATATATTTACGACTTAAAATTATTAATTTATTTTTGTATTGTTAATTAACTTTTAAGTTAACAAATGAAAATTTAACTGACTTCTCGGGCAGAAAATGCAGTTTTTTTTATCGGTCACATGCTTTATCCATTTAAGTTTAAAATTCCGAAAGAAAATTTCACTGCTCGCCATTAGTTTAAACAAAATTAATTTATTCATGGCAGCGCGTCAGGCGCCGAGCGCTGTGGAAATGCCGCGCTGCCGAGAGTGTTGAACTACATTAACGCTTTTTATCAGTGACAATTTATAATAACATTACAAAATATTATTATAAAACAAATTTTATTATTATTTATCTTATAATTTATTATAATTATTATTAATAAAATTTAATTTTTTTTAACAATGTTATAAACAATACAATCATAACATATTGAATAGAACAAACAAGCTTAAATTATTAAATAATAAATTCTGTAGTCAGTTATTTTTATTTTTTTTTAAAAACTCTGTGAAAAATTTTCCAATGGTTTGTAATAATGGAATTGGCGAGTATTTTTAATTTAAAAAATATATTTTATCTAAAATGTTTATTAACAGAGTTTTTGAATTTATTAAAACTATGTCTTTTGCTATTTGGGGCAATCAAACACTATCTCAGCGCGTAGTTCGTGAACAAAAGAACACAAATGGTCGTACACAATTAACTCCAAGAAAGAAAGAATTGCTTAAAATTCATTACAGACAATATTTAGAAAGTCGAAAATATTCTGATGAAAAATTCAATATCGAAAATTCAAATTCACAAATTAATACGTATTTAGATAGAGCTATTCAGGAGGCTAAAAGACAAACTAAAAAATAAAATTCATTTTATCTTGCCAATTCTTTTTTTGATTGTTACATTGTACTTTGAGGTGTTGAAAAAAAGTATTTTATTTTACATATTAGTTCGGTAAAAGTTTCTCAAATCAAAAAAAGAAATATTTAAATTGCAGTGCAAAGTTTTTTAGATATAAACTTGAACTTCAAACGTTCCATTTCCGACTCGACAAATGCGTAAAAGTTGTTCTATTAGTTTATTGTCCGAAAATTCAGAGTAAAAAATTGTAATTTCACTCCAGATAGCATTACTTAACAGTACAGTTCATTTTCTTAAAAGTAGGCATTGCTAATAAAAATTAAAAAAATTATTTTTATCATTAATTTTCCGTTAAAAATCTGAATAAAATTTTCTCAGGTATCTTAATTGCAAAATAAATTTTTAAAACGCCATCTCAGTTAACAGAAAATAGTAAAAAAATTTCAGGCCACTTTTTTTTCTGCCTTGAGAATACTTCTGAAACTAAAACATCTACAACAAAATAGCATTTTTTCTTACATTTATTTGTACTTATTGCATTTTTTTACATAATTTAATTTCATTAAATACATAAATATATTATTTTAATAAAATCAGTATATATATAATGACTAAAAATTTATTTGGTCGATCCAAATTTTATAGAAGTTAATGAACTCAAAAAATATATTCAAATTATATGTTATAAAAAAGTATTTTACTTCCGGCCTTAACAATATTTTTTCAAAACATATTCATTTCAATTGACCTGATTGGTCTCCGTAAAATTAGGATCATTCAAGTAAATTAGGATTTGTTATTGAACTAGTGCTACGTGATTATTATTTCTTATATTAGCAGTAAGATTTAGAATTACAATTAAAAATTTATATTTGTTTACTGGTCATACTTTTTAATGTGGATATTTAGGACAAAAATGCAAAAAAACCAAATACATTATATTTAAATTGTATTAAGTCAATTTTTTTGTATTGTTTACGAAAATTTAATTGTTTTTTATTATTTTTAAAGTAAGATTATATAGTACATTGGAAAATTATAATATAATTAATATTTGTTTGGAAGCTTACATTTTCTAACGTCGATATTTAATTCAGAAATGTTAAACAAAAAAACAATATTTCCTATATTTAAATTGTACTAAGTTAAATTTTTAACATTGTCTCCTAAAATTTTGTCACAGTAAAAAACTAAATAATGTATTAATTAATGTAATCCCAACAAACTACCATAAAAACTTTTTTATTTAAAATGGATTAAAGTTTTCATTTTGTTTTTTTTAACCATCAAAATTGTTATTACTTAATAAGTCCTCAATCCTTAAAAACTCTTATCAACTCTTTTTTCTCGCTTGTATTTTTTTAAATAAAACTCTGATTAAGTCTTATTAACTCTGAAAAACTCTTTTAAAAAATTCCCATTTTCGTGAGAATGTAAGACTTATTAAGATTTTTGAAGAGTTATTAACACTTTTCAACACTTATTTTTACTTACTGAGAAAAAATAATACTTTTCAAAAGTCTTATTAAGAGTTTTTGAGACTTTTTAAGAGTTATTTTTGAAAAATTTTTCCATAAGGGCGATCAGCTGTCTTAAGGCATATTTTATTTAACTCAATAACTTTTTCATAACACCTGTAAATAATAATTTCATTCTTCATTGAAATCTAATTTAAACTCATAACTTTTTGTTTAAGACATATTTTTAAAAAATTGTCTTTGAACTTAATCGTAAGTGCCGTAGATACTGTTAAACAATATGTAAATATTAAAAATTTTTTTTAATGATATATTTTTTGAGTAGAATAAATGTTTGGTAAGAATATACCATAATAAAAATTCTTCTCTAAAATCCATTTGAGACAAATTCGATGATTTTCTCATTGCATCAATATCACTGATTACTTGAATGCCATTTTCTCGATAGTTGGGATCGATAATGCTCTAAAAATTTTATAAATTAAAATTATTTTTGTCTATTGAAATGTTGATTAATAATTGCAAAACAATATTTACCTTATCAAGTATTTTCTCAATCTCTTCAAAACAGTAATTATCGATCAACGAATTTCTATCTGTTGTTGGTATAGGTGTAGGTGTTGGTATTGATGATATTGCTGGTGCTGGTGCTGATTGTACTAGTGCTGGTCGTGATGTTGCTGATGCTGGTCGTGATGTTGGTGGTGCTGGTGGTATTGTTGTTGTTGTTGCTGGTGCTGGTGCTGAGTGTACTAGTGCTGATTGTGATGTTGCTCGTGCTGATAGTGATGCGGCTAATCGTGATGTTGTTGATGTTGGTGGTATTGTTGTTGTTGTTGTTGTTGTTGCTGCTGATGCTGATAGTGAAGGTGCTGATTGTACTAGTGCTGGCCGTGATGTTGCTCGTGCTGATAGTGATGATTTATTTTTTCGTGCTGATAGTGATGCTGCTGGTCGTGATGTTGTTGGTGCTGGTGCTGGTGCTGATTGTACAAGTGCTGGACATGATGTTGCTTGTGTTGACAGTAATGGTTTATTTTTCTTTCTTAATGATAATCTAGGGTTGCATGATTTTTTGAGCATTTTTTCTTGAACTGCTTCAATTGATTTTTTTATGTCGTCTAAATGTTTTTTATTTTGGTCTATTTTATTTTCTCTTACAATTGTTTCCAATTGTGATGGGTCGAAAGTATTAAGTGGTGTATCTAACAGCGTTGGATTGCGAAGAATGGTATTTTTTACTGTAATCAATAATTCTTCGAAGCTTCTCAGGAAAGACTTTAAAAATTCTTCTACTGTTATAAGGTTTTGTTCCAATTGGTATTGCATGTTTTTTATATACAATATTCTGTCGATGTTTCCTTTAGGAGTATTCCTTTTTGGTTTCAGATTGTTCTGCAATCTTCGAAAATTTAATTCTTCTTTTAATACAACTTTATCAATACCATCTGAAACAATTTTACAATAGAGTATATAAATTTTTGAACATCAACAACTATATAGTTAATAAACTATACTAGTACAAGAGGTAGCTAAATTTGTTCATCAACGTATCAACTAATTATAATTATTTAATTGATAAATTTACTTTTTATGTTAATATTTATTATAATGAAATGATAATTTTACCTATTAATGTCCAAATATCGGGATGTTCGTGACCTATGATATGATTGCTGTAGCGGTTGAAACTTTCTGAACCATTATTTGTATTAGCCGGAGCGTTAAAAACACTAACTTTATCAGCATTAGATAACCAAGTATCTTTATAATAATCGAAATAAATAAGTATATTTAAATCAATATGCTTTACATTATTTATTTCTTTCTTGATAATTTGTTCTGCTTCAGGAAACAATGAAGCAGGCAACAGAGGCACATTCATCATCATGGACAAAATGTACTGAGGAGTTTTTAATTTAGAAGAAATCCAATTCCTAATTAGAGCCTATAATTAAAATTGCATCAAAGAAGGTAAAAAACTTAAAATATTTATAGTACTTGAATATTTTAATATTTTTTTTTTATTTTACGAGCATACTCACATGGACAAATAAAAGTAGCACCCATACATTTTTGCGCCTTTAGAATTTATCCTTAAGGATTTAGATGACGCTTTTTCATAATCAGTCATAATGTCCAGTGATTTGTTCTGCAAATTAGGGAATTTACTGATTAGCCAGGAAAAAATAGCATTGTACAATTCTGCATCCTTGTTTTCCATCAAGATCATGAGTCCAGCTATATACTAAAAAAAATCATAAACTTTTGTTATCAATAATATTTTTTATTATTGATAAAAATTTGTTATCAATATGTATATATGTTTTGTTATTCATAATAAAAAAATTTTAGTTTTCAAGTAATTATCATTCATTGTTAAAAAAATTTGCTACAACAATTATCGTATTGTTACTTTTAAAATGGATGGAGTAAATTTGCTCCATTTTTAGTTTCCGTGCTATTCTTTGAAACATTTTTGTATTAAATAAAAAGATACAACGGCTAAATCTAATATATATTAATAAACGTTTCTTTATTTAATTTGGTTCTATAGTAAAAATGTGATTGTAAATTAATTAAATAACTTACGGAAAATGTTCCATCCATGAACAATTTGTCGCTTTCGCTAAGACCGGTTAGAAGTTCATCAGTAGTGAAGATAAGCGCCGTTTTCCCATGAACTGACTTCACTTCAGCTTTCATACAAGTTGTATTTATTAAAGCAGTACTTAACTCGGCCATAGTATTAGGAATTTTAGGTCTACTGATACTTCTCTTCCTACTTAAAGAACTTCTTACTGACTTATAAGTATGGTTTTCTGCAACTTCAGGAAATCTGATGAATTAATAATAGAAAATTAAACAATAAATAACTTGGAATTTGTAGAAGATGAATATACAGGTACGTTAAACTTTACTTTTTATACGGGTATTGTTTAAGTTTGTATAAAAAATTAGCTGAATCATTTACTTAAGTTTTATTTTATGAGTAAGTTAATATGTAATTACCTTGAACAAACATCATCAAATATATTAATTAATTTTTCGTTTGTTGTTTCCGCTTCTTTAACTATTACTTGTTTCATAGCTCTCCAAACATCTGCATCTTTTTCCAGAAAATCGTCATGATTATTTTTGACAAAAAAATCTATTTTTCGATAGGAACATCTTGCTACTTTTTTACACTGGTAGTCTTGCAAATATTTAAATCCATCGTGGTAAAATAGTACTGAATCGTCTTTCTTTTCCGGAATAAATTTCATAATAATTCATACAAAAAAATTAAGTATTTCTAATTGATCTTTGACAGTTATTCAACGATATTTTTTTTGTTATTAAAAAAAAAAATCACAAAGCAATAAGTTTTTGTTTTTTTTTTCTTGTTTAAAAAAAAAATATTTATTATAATAACGAGAAATTGATTATAAATAATTTTAATATTGACAAGTAATAATAAATTTTTAACTATTTATAACTTAAATTAAAATTTTTTTACTTTTTAAAAAACTGTTTTTTATACATAAATGATAACATTTTTTGCTAAATAAAGTATATTGTATTAAATAAAATTTGATAAGTAATTAATAGTTAAACTAATTTGAAAAAAGAATGAAAAAAATAAAAGAATATTAAAAACAAAAAAACATTGATTATATAAATAAAGTTATTAACAGACAAATAAGAGATCATAACATTATATTATATGCATAATAATTGTCGTCTCTGCTAAATTAATAAAAATTATTAATTGCTGCTGAAAAATGTGTAAGTATAAATATTTAAATAATTTCTTAAATTTTTTATTATTTTTTTTTAAATTATAGTCAATAGTTTTATTTAATATTGCTTTGTACTATTTAATGTGAATTTTATCTTATAATTACAGGCACCCGAAGGCAAGAAAAATTATTAATCACTGCGAGATTGAGGACCTATGAGGACATTTTCGATTCAGTAAACTTCGATCACATTAATTTATTTGATAAAAGAAGTTGGACGTAAGTACAAATTAATCTTCATAATTATACATATATTTTTAATTAATTATAATATAATTAGTGTAGGATACTGAACAAAATGTATATTTTCTTTATTATTTTCAGTAAGTTAGGAGAGTGGACAGGTCTTATCAAGATCAAAACACCCAGCGAGTGTTATCATCACTTTTGTGATTTGTATCACAAATTTGAAGTAAGTATTAATCATTAGCTTGTGCGAAAATGTACAAAATAGTTTCATTGATTCCTCAAAATATTTTTTTTTATTTTCAGTACCACAAGAGTGCGACGAAAAGGAGTGAAGAAAATGAAGACTTCACATTTTATGATGACTTCAATTCGTACTACCATCTCCTGGAAAAGCGACCACGTCTATATTATAAGACATTCAACGAATGGCCATTTCTTATTTAAAGAAAAATTCTTGATTTGCTTTCTTCTTTCATTCGCGACTCTTTGTTAATTCTTGTCAGAATTTTTCTTTTACTTTTTAAAATAAGTTCATCACGTCATCGATCCCGGCAAAAATGAATTATTGATCCACTTTTTGGCTGCATTAGAACAAAACGGTGTACTTATTTACAACATTCCGTAATTTATTCGATTATTACAATTTTTTTATTAATTGGAGTAATTTTTTCATTCCATTTGAAGTTTGCTGTTTCATTAATGTACATGTTTAAATAAAAAATAATAAAACTATTTTTTCAGTTTTTATTTATTTATTGCAATCAATGTGAAAATTGAATAACAAATGAATTCCGCTAAAGTTTACATAATAATATTTACTATCACTATCAGCATCAGCAACATCATCAATACCAACATCAACACCTACACCTATAATAAAACTATTGAGTTAAATGAAATATGCCTTAAGACAGCTGATAAGTAAGTATTTCTGATGATAAAATTATTTCAAAATTTTAATAAATTCTCTTAATTACAGTCAACATTAAAGTATTTAAGTAAAACTAATTCTGCAAACATATAACCAGTCTAAAAGAAATTATAAAAGAGCTGACAAATAATGATTTAATAAAAAATTCAGAATTATTAGTACTTCAAGCTAAAGATTTAAAACATTGGATTTATAGTAATTGGAGCATTGAATCTTTTAATAAAGATTATTCAGGTTAATAAAAAAAGTATTAATTTTCACTTATAATTTAAATTTTATATTAATAATTTTTACTTATAAGTTGAAAAAAAAGTCTTCACTTTACACCATCCTGTAATTTAATAAATTGTTACAATCTTTATTATTAATTGCAGTAATTTTTGCATTAAACTTTAAGTTTTCTGTTTCAATAAAAAATAAAATAACAATTTTTTAAGTTTTGATTTATTTATTTATTTATCCTCTCACGTACACTAAAATAATCAATTGATCAGCTGACAAGTATTTATATGGATGTACAAAATTTTACTCAATTAATTTATTAATAATTAATGAAATTCATTAATATTTATCACAGTGATTAGTATTAATATAATATTTATTTATTATATACGATTTTATGTTTTCTAATTCATATATCCATTCTTATAATTTAGATGAAAAATATGAAAATATATCATGTAAGCAAACTATTCGTAACGTGATTGGTCAAATATATCATAAGCATAAAAATATATGCAAATCCTAAATTCATGCGCGCGCTTGCGCGCGCAAATTCAAATTCTAGTATTGAATTAAAATCGAAAAAATTAACAAATATAAACATTAACACATATGTACTACCCGTTTATAAAATTTTGACCTGGGTGATCAGGGTGCCAGAAACTCCACTCAAATTATTTTCATTTGAAAATACAAAATCTACTAAGTCATAAATATCCGAAATGAAAACTATTCGAAATTAACAATATTTAAAATTAATTATAGACAAAAGAATAAAATGAAACAGGCGAAAATTTATTAATGAAATCTAGTCGAAACAACACTAGTCAAAGAGCAATCTATACGAATGATAAATTGTTCGAAAGTCCATGGTAACTAACTAGATAGTCTCGTTCTTACCAGCGAAAAATTCTGCGACCTATATTGTCAAGTTCAATCGGTATGTCTATTTTTGTATCCACCCTACTTTCAAAACATAAATCAGAAATTACGATTAAAACGATTTAGCTGAGCTTTTAGTCTCATAATTTAAAATATATTAATAGTTAATAAAGAATTTTTTCCAAAAAATAACTACAATAATATTTATTATTATTATTCTTTGAAATGGATTGGGGTTGGCTTGTTAATAATAATATTAATAATAATAATAAAAATTAATTTTTAAAAATAATAATAATAAAAAAAAAATACGTTTGTGATTGTTGTTATTTTTATCAATAAATTTTTTATTTAATTTTTTTATTATTATTTTGAACAAATGACAATATAAAATAATTAAAATGAACATAATTGAAGAAACATAAGACGTGATGAACAAATTAGTAATTAAGAGTAATTACAATCTGTGTAATTGGGATCTGGGTAATGGCGCCATCTGTGTAATCGGGATCTGGGTAAAAGACTCCATCCTATTATTTTTGTACACTACGCAATTGATCGCGCAGACCTGCGCATTAAAGACGTAAGTTTTGCAATAGTGGGGACGTTAGGATGAGTCAAATATAGAGGGAGGTCCTGGATGGACGAGTCAAATATAGAGGGATTTTACTGTATTTATTATTACACTATTATGTTATTATTAAATAAATATTATTAATTATATATTAAATATGCTGAAATTCACATATATATGAATGTCAAAAATGTTAAAGTATAATAATTAAGAATTTTGATTTTGATATTTATCATTTCGTACTTAAAAAATGATCGTATGATATGTAAAAAATATAATCGACAGTTATTGAATTTCTAATGCAAGTGCTACGTTCGAATTAATTGTAATTAAATAATTAATGGTGAGTGGGGCCTAGAGGAGGCTCGGACGAACTTCCGATAGATTTTCTCTTGTAGAGGAGCTACAAGAGTTTTATTTTTATGGTGGATTTCGAACACTCCCTGGTAATCAGGGTTTCCCGACGACGAATTTAGAGGGAAGTCGATTTCAAATACCAAACTTACGGTCGTCCTTTAGTGTTGTTTATGATTGATTTTGAATCTGGCCGTTGGCAGCTCCTCGATTTGATTCTCTCCGTCCTCTCGTGGTTGAAGTTGATGTTAAGGAAGAGACTCTGGAACTTAATTTAGAAATTATGTTTACCACGATATTCTGGGTTTTTAATGTTTATTCAGTTAATGACCCTATGGGGCGAAATGCACTCAATGCACAATATTTCACTTATTAACTATTCATTATGTTTATAGTTATTGTAGAGTGAGATCCCCTTCTCCTCATAATATGAATTATAAATTGAAATGGCAATTTTTACTGTTTGAAACTGTCATTTTTCATAATGAGAGAGCCGTTATTTACTATGGTGACAGTAAAAGTTGAGAGATTATTCCGATATCAGATTCTGATCGTACAAGTATATAATCATAACCGCAATTAAATTCACAGTTACTGCAAGATACACCAAAAATTGTAAAAAATATTCAACAGAATTAATTATATTCGTCAATAGATAATTATTAATAACTAAATTCAAATTTGAGAAAAAAAATTTTTACGTCGTAAAATTATTTCGACGTTCGATTCCGACTCCACCGATAAGATTATGTTTCAAATATTTTACTTAAAAAAACTGTTATGAGTTTAAAAGTACTTGCAGTATGTTATTATTAACTTCATAAACATGATTGATAATCTTTGAACGAATTTTAATTTATTCGTAAAAATTCCAATGAAACTAGTTTCCCAATTCGTCGTTAAAAAGGAAATTTGTACGCTTGATTTTGACCAACCTTATGAGTAACTCATATGCATTTGCTTGAAACCGTCCAATCCTACTACATCCTACATGAATAATGTCATTCATTCTATCTTTCTCCTAGGTTATGAAAGTGTTTTAACATATTCAAACTAACAATCTAACTGTTAAGTATCGATTTTTATTGAAAAATTTGGCGCGTTGGAATTTTAAATTCCAACGTCAGAATCGTAAACATTTCGACTAGTCGCACGCGTCTGTACAGATGAAATTGTTAAATATTTTATACAAAATACATTTGACACAATGAAGCAAAATTTTTTACGGTATAGGTGAGTCCATTTTTTTTTAATTTCCATATCATAACTATAAATTCGGTTTTTAAGTTTTCATTCATTGTATAAATGTAACAAAGATGGTGTTATTTTTTTCAATGAGTGCGAATATGGAAACAAATATAATGCTACCAGATGAGGTATCAAGAATTTTATGCTTAGTCTGATTTTTGAATACCAACTACTTATAAAGACATTAAACCAATGAGAAAAATTGAAGATATTGAAGATGCTACAAAATACGTTAGCATTGAAGGTCTAGATTTCTTATCATTCAATAATGAATGAAATAATATACTGAGTAAGCTGATTAATGTCTTTTTGAATTTTTTTTTTATAAAAATCAGGCACATCGAAATTTGGATTGTCATAATAATAAGGCTTTAATAGAAAATACAATTATTTACTTAATAAATTTTTTATCACAAACTAATTTATTTTAATAACTATTGAACTCGGTCCAGTCGTGGGACCATCCAATCAATTTATTTTTTATTTTTTAAAACTTCCACATAAATATTTTTATTTCCATGTATTTATATGAACACCAATTTTCGTCACTGTACATTTAACCGTAACTTATTAACCGTAAGTTACATCAACAAAATCATTTAGTTATCCTTGCGTTTTCTTTGAAGTATAGTAATAGCTTCTAAATGCTTGCAAATAAATTTTTTAATGAAATAAAGATAGAAAATATACACGTCGGAACAGTTTAAATCGAGTATTTAATTGTATCATGAACCCTCTAAACATGGGCATTTCTTACATTGCTCTCATGCTCTGACCTTTCTACAAAGACACATTTTTTTCGTTTAGAAATTACTGATAAGAGCATGAATTAAAACGAAAGATTTAAGTACAAAAAATGCGTACTTGTTGAGCATATTTCTATTCAGAATATTTTGCAGTCTATTTTAGAGCTTATTGAATAATATAATAATAACAGATCAATATTATTTTAATTAATTTTTACCGTTTATTCTTAAATGCGTGTTTTTTAAGAACGGATATTATATTAAAATGTCATAGTACTCAGAAACTTTAGAAAAAAAAAGCCGATTAAACTGGGCGTATATTTTTTTGTATCTCCTTGCGGCTACGAGTTGAACTAAATTAGTAAAATGAACGTTGAGAAATCTCAATAGTAAATTTTCTAACTCATTATTTTAAAAGGATTATTTACACTTAAAACTGTCTCATGCGTGCTGACTTCTACCCTTTTTACATTAAGTTCTGTAATGTTTATATTTTTGCCACCCCGATGTCCGCTTTACTGTTTGGAACTATAAAAATTAACCGGAATCCGAGTGAATTTTAAAGTTTACTTTTTTCTGTGTATCGGTATACTGGAGGAAAAAAATTTTATCTAGAAAGCCTCTATAGATTTCGAGGATTATTTCCAAGGAATACGTGTTTGAGCAAGATTCCTGTTGCAGAACCTTGTGCAAAATCTATCGTTTCTAGCGTCTCCATCTACGTATACGTCTTGCACAAACCCTGTTTAAAAATATTGATTGAAAAGAATTAAAAATGATCAAATTAATAAGCCGAGTGCTCTAATTCAAGACAAAAAAATCTTAAAATAAGAGTACAATTTGAATAAAATAAAATCTTCTTGAGAATAAAATTTATAATCTGGGCATATCACAATTATTAGTGATGAATAAATGTAGAAAGTACTTTAACTAAAATTATCCGTGAATGAATTCCAAAGTTATTTTGCAAAAAATTGTTTGTATATGAGGGTGATTCGTAATAATTATTTTAAACAATTTTGTATAATTAATCATATTAGTACTTTTATTATTCATTTAAATAAACTGCAGACGAGAAAATTACTTTAAAAAATGAAAATAATGTTATTAATCCTCAGTTTTAGTCATAAACGAAAAAATTTATGCAGAATTTTTATCTTGAACAAAAGCAAAAATTTTTATTTGATTACAGTAAAAAATGTATTGAATTTAGAAATTAAAATTGGTATCCTGAGTCAAAATTAAAAACATATTTTGAGCCTCTACAACATACCAGAGGAGTTATAGGTTGAAATTATGGTTTTAGATTTTTTCGACTACGATGACGCGTATATCAGAACCATAATTTCAACCTACAAGTGGTATTTTTGTTTGCTTTTACCAAAGTTAGGCCGAAATCACGGTTTTAGAACCATAAATTGAGTCTACTGAGCCTACATCTCTACCGAACAAAAGATTCTTATTTGTTAATATAATGTAGACGAGGAGAAAGAAAGGAAAGAGGAATGGATCCAGATAAAAATGGCTGCCGTTAGAGGCATGCTATGTCAGCTCATATGCCATTTGATAAAAAATGATAAAAAATGATAAAGAAGGATTTTGACAGTGTCATATCTATATTTTATTGTTGATGTACAGCTATCGCAAGTTCAATAACGTGTGATTCTTAATTTCGACCTAACATTTGCTAACTATAGAAATAAATTGAAAATCTGTTCTAACCGAGATTCGAACCTGAGACGCGCGCTTGCCAGATCGATAACTAACCCTACACCGTACGACCGATGAGCTAATCCACATCTCATCATTGTTATAAGCTAAATCTATATGGTGATTTTTCTGAAATTTTTTTATCTTTCTCTAGCTTATTGAAAACAATTGTCAGAATTTTTTCGAATTTTCTTACCCAACCAAAAAAAAGTTATGAGTTATTTAAAAAAAATAACTTTTTTTTTTTTGGTAAATAACCATAACTTTTTTGAAAATTGGCTTACTGGGATGTTTTGTTTTTTTGAAAATTCTTGTTTTTAAATGTACTTTCGAGAAAAAAATGAAAATAATAATGTGGATTCATATTCAACGTTTTTTTTTTAAACTTTTGGAAAAAAACAAAAATTTCGAGATGATTGCCATTTTTGATTTTCGATTTTTTTTTTTTTTTTATAAAATACTTTAGTATTTTCTGCGAATCTCCTGAAATTTTCAGTGGCATTTTTTTCTTTTTTTTTTTTTTAGAAATAAAAAAAAATTTTTTTTAAATGTTTATTTCTCCTGAAAATTTTTCAGCACATTGAGAAAACTTCAAAATCCAAGAAAAAAAATAAAAATAATAATCATTCAAAAGATTTAATTATTTTATCAATAAAGTCAGATCAAAAATCAAAAAAACCATGGAACTTTTTTTTTGTATTTTTTTTCCAAAACTACATGCAAAAACAAAACAATTAAAAAATTGTTGTTCGATCCATTTTAGAGCAATGCATGAACTCTCAAAAATTTTGAGGCAATTAATTTCAAACAAAATTTGATTGAATTTATTTTCATTTACACAGCTAAAAACATTTTTGTTGAATGATTTATAAACAGTAGACTTGTGAATGGAATATGACTTTATTTTTTACACGTTTAAGTAATTTACATATCCTAAATTCAGGATAATTTGAGTATTCTCTCACAATTAGATAATAGTTTTCGAAAAAAAAATACAAGAAAATAATCCAATCTTATCGATGATTGTCATTTTGAATTTTTAAAAAAATTTTTTTTTTCTTGGATTTTGAAGTTTTCTAAATCTGCTGAAAAATTTTCAGAGTGGTATAATGAAAAACAAACATTGAAGGAAAAAAATTTTTTTTTTCATTTCTAAAACAGAAAATAGAGAGAATAAAAAATGCCACTGAAAATTTCAAGAAATTCGCGGAAAATACTGGTTTAAAAAAAAAATAAATCGATAATCAAAAATGAGCATCATCCTCAAATTTTCGTTTTCCTTACAAGTTTAAAAAAAATGTTGAATATGAATTCGAATTATTGTTCTGACTTTTTTTTCTAAAAAGGACATTGTAAAAAAAAATTAAAAAAAAACATCCCAATAAGTCAATTTTCAAAAAAGTTAAGGCTGTTTAACAAAAAAAAAGCTAGTTTTTTTTAAATAACTCGTAATTTTTTTTTTTTTGGTTGGGTAAAAAAATTTGAAAAATCTCTAAAAAGTGTTTTTTGTAGGGTAGAGAAAGATACAAAAATTTCAGAAAAATCGAAAATTGACGGGGTCAAAAGTGGTCGATTTGGCATGAAATGCTCTGCCCCATATATTAACCCGAATATTCTAACGATAAACGTTAGAAAAAATATAAGTTGAGATGTTATTGCTTATTACCGTCCGTATATTTTATGGATGATTGCTAAATTGTTGCAACGTTAATTACAATAGTCATAATTTTTATTTCAACTCTGCACTAAAAAAATTTTTTGCACAGATAAAAGTTAATAGTTTTCTAAGTCCAGTTTTTTACTTAAAAAATTTTTTCTATTATGAAAAAATTCTATGTTTTAAAAAATAAAAAGATGAAATCAACCTACAGACCCTCGATGGAGGCTCTTTAGGCTCAAAATACCGTTTAAAACTGTGATTTCGACCTCCACAGCCTATTTTTAGGCCGATGAGGGTAAAAATACAGTTTTAAATTTCAATGCAAACCCAACAACAAAAGAAAGGAGGCTCATGAGGCTCAAATCACTTTTTTAATTTCGACTCGAGATTTTATCGAACTTTTTTTCTGTGTAATTGAATGTTTTTTAGTAATTATTTTATCAACGTTTAAATTCAGTATTTACATGGGAGTTTAAACTGCTGGTTTTCATTTTCATCACTATTATCTTTTATTATTGATATAAATATCACGAATTTGATCGGTGAGCCATTCAATAGCCGCCTGTAATCCGTCTCCAGTAACAGCATTTGTAGCTCGTATGTGCCAAGGCTTATTGTGGATTCTGTCGAGTCCTAGAGCTGCAACAAGCTTGACAGACGTTAATGAATCCGGTAAGTCCATTTTATTTGCTAAAAATAAGATCGGAATTTTGCGTCCTGTTAAAAATAAATGCATTTGTTAGTATTCAATACACTTTTAATGTGAAAATTCTAAAGAATTAACATGTAAGTTTTTAATAACATTTGTTATTAATAATTACCAACAATATCTGGATGCTGAAGTAACATATCTAGTTCTTCTTTAACGACTACCAATCGTAGTTTATCGCTGCTGTCAATAATAAAAATTATTCCTTGACAGTCTTTGTAATAATGTTCCCAGAGTGATCGGTACCGATCATGCCCGGACATGTCAAATGCTGTGAAGTGAACATTTTTAACTGCAACAAATTGAACATTTATGTTTCATTGATTTTAAAAAAAAAAGAAACAAAATTCCTTTAAGATAAAGTATTGTATAAAAATATTCGATTGTTGTTGAATAAATTCTAAAATTAAATAAAGAGTCAATAATTGGTGCTCCCAACTTATGTCATACATCAACAAAATATTAATTTTTTTTTCTCAGTATTGAATCACATTTTTGAAAATTATAAGCGTCTAATACCATTGTTTTTTAAGTAATCCGTAATCAAACGATTAGACTTTTTTAATTGTCTCATGGAACAATGCCATACCCATACGGAACCATACCCATAAAATTTGTATTAAAAAAAAAGAACATTAAAAATTTTTAGGAATTGAAAATTTTATTATCTAAATTTATCAATTACTTCAAAAATAAGGTAAACGATGAAAGAGCACTCAACACGGTTTCACAAAACTTACATGCGAATTTTTCCACATTAAACCCAACAGTAGGCACAATGTCTATGCATCGCTCGTCCTCGCGTTTGAAATGATTTATCACCGTTGACTTACCACTGTTGTTGAGTCCAACAACTAAAACATTAACTTCTTTTTTCTTCAGTCCTAGTGCATGAACGAGACGATCAAATAATTTCATACTTAAATTTCGTCACTCTTCACATTTGTGTTTATATTTATGTCACAATTTAACGTCTGAACGATCTAAACATTAAACTTGTTCATGAACTACAAGAGTATTTTCACGTTAGTTTAATCAATAATGACAGGTATAGTTCTTACAGGTTGTAACATTACCTGTACCTGAATAACATAAGCTATAGTGAATATATATAAATAATCAATATATTACTTTGAATAAATTTTTGTTCGTATGTATTTTTGATGTGAAGTTCATGGATTTAAAATTAATATCAGCTAAAAAAATAAATAACAATAAAAAATTATAAACTTCATAACTTGAAAATTATGCTTCAATACAAAAGTTTGTTTAGGAAAATATATTTTCTTTTTATTTTGTAATTTAATAATTATGAAAAACTTAATAAATGGTGTAGCGATAACAATAGCTTTCTCATTTAACAAAATTATGATGGACATTCTGATGTTATAATTTTACAAAAAAACGACGTTCATAAAAAAAAAAAAAAAAATTACATTGTTAGTTTTCGAGAGTTGTTTTGAGACGAAGAATTTTCCGTTTTAACTGAAGATTGATGAATGATCGAATTGAAGATAAAAAGTTTTAAAGTAAGAGTATAATTTGAATAAGATTGTCTTCTTGAGAATAAAATTCTGATCTGGGCATTTTAAAAGTCGAATCAGGACATATTAAACCAAATATGTCCTTACTTGCAATAATTTCCATCGTAATTTTACAAAAATTACTTTGGAAAAAATTTTGAAAAAAAATCCAGACTTGAGAAAACATTTACATTGAAAAAAAATTCAAATTAAAAAAAAATCGTAATTTTGAAAAAAAAAAGTCAAATGTTTGAAAAAATCAATTTTTCTATTAAAACCCATATAGGAAAGAACAACGGGCCCAGGCTTGGCCCAACTTTGTTGAATTCTGGCCCAAGCTGTAAGCCAGAATTGGCCCAGCCTTGGTGGAAATCTGGAATGATAACATGGGGCAACGGTTGGTTGCCATGACTGGGCCAAGCTTGATCACCAGGCTTTCACCAGAGTTGAGCCAATGCTGTCTTACCAAAACTGATCCATCATGACTGTCATGTGTGGTCCAAGTATAAATGCAAAGTCGGCCCCGTTATTATTTTTAACTATTATAGTTAATTATTTAGCTTTTAACAAATCTTATAATAAATTACTAATTACTATTATAATAGATAGTAAATTATTAATTAATAATAATAATAAATCAATAATTACTATTATAATTTTTATAATTACTCATAAATAATTGAAAAAATCATCAAATTATTCAAAGATAATTATATTTATATTAGACATCAAATTTTAATTAGAAAATAATATAATTAGATAATATAACTTTACAATGTTAAAAATGAGATTTAAGATTTAAGTAATATATTAACTGATTTAATAAATAATTTTTCATTTTCATCTCGGTGAGCTCTGTGTTATGTCCAAGGGCGTTTTTAGAGCGGTAGCGTAAACGGTGGAGGTTTGGACTAACAGTTTAAAGAATACGCAACGGAGGTTTTAATTCCGTTGTTTTAATTATTTATGTGGGACGTTTTCGACGTACGAACTTACTACGCCTTCGTTTGAGACTGAGGGATTTTTAGTGTAGATAGATGGACTTACTACTTGCTGGATTATTTCTTATCGCTGGATCCGTGATTCCAGGGGCTGCTGTTGGCGCCTCTTCTTTGATTGGGCCCTTCGGTTGGTTCTAGCAGCAGGTGGAGTAGGATGGAGTTGGGCTGCTTATCTTAAGGGCTTCTTATTTTATGAATGAAAATAGCTGATTTTTCTTCTTTTTAGGATTTATTTATAAACACTAAAACTTACACTTTCACAATCGTATTTAATTGAAATTTGTATTAATGAATTTTATTTATTTGAGCTAACGTCCTCCAGTCCCCCGTAGGTTAAAGTGCGCAAATTTAGCTTTTGAAAGATTTTAAATGAACTTAATGACCAGATTCTCGCTTAAGTGCAGAGCGAATTAGAACTTTGAGAATACGACTCTCTACGATTAATTTATATAAGTAATACGTGGCCTGCCAGTTGAACCGTGTCTAAACTCATCTTAAGTACAGCGCAAATTAAGATAAGGGACTTTTACAAGGCACGGGCCCGTTAAGTTTAACGCGGAAGTCGAATTAACTAACAAAGACCCGACGTTGGCCTATGCTCGCCTTTTTAAAAACTCGCAGTGATGGACTTGTAGAAGTCCCCGCTAGTCAACCAGCAGTCGCGTAGTTTTTTTTTTTTTTTATTTTCCTTGCTGAGTTGTACTCAGCTGGCCTTTGGGGAGTCCCGTACAGCCAATGTTTGTGGTGTGGTTAGTGTAGTTGTGGTGGGGGATCGAATCCCGCGGATGTTTGAATCATGTGTTGTCGTCGTCGTTGTCGTCGTCTATTACTATGTGTGTCAGGTTGATTATTTTTCTGATGTCTATGGCAAATTGTGTTATACTGTTGAGAATTTTTATGTTTTCTGTGAATACTAGATTTCTGATGTCATAGGGTGTCTGTATTTTTTCTTGTTTCAGTATTTGGCATAAGTTTTCTAATTCTGTTTTTGTTAGCTTGCAGTAGAAGAAGATGTGGTTCAAGTCTTGTGTTTCGTGTCCGCAGTCGCATGTCAGGTCGTCTTTAACCTTTATCCTGTGTAAGTATTCGTTGGTGCATATGTGTCCAGATCTCATTCTGTTTATTAATGTTATGGTGATTCTTTTTATATTTTTGTTTTCAAACCATGCTTTTTTGCTATTGTTTGGTTGTGAGGTTTTAAATTTTTGATATGTTGATCCGGATTTTTTATAGTCATCGTGTCTGATTGCTTCGTCTTCTGTTTTGTATTTTTTTTGTAGCATGCGACTGTATATTGTGTAGTTAGGTTTTAGCTCTACACTGATAAAAAAACTGACTTGACTCAAGAGTCAAACTCTTGAACCAAGAATCCGATTTTGAAGAAAATAATTTTCTTGAGTCAAGAGAATAAATTCTTGAGCTAAGAAATTATTCTTGGTCTAAGAGAATTTTCTTGTTTCAAGAATTTATTCTCTTGACTCAAGAAAATAATTTTCTTCAAAATGGAATTCTTGGTTCAAGAGTTTGGCTCTTGAGTCAAGTCAATTTTTTTATCAGTGTAGTAGTTCGCCGGATAGTCTGACTTCAGTTGCAAGTTCATCAGCTTTTTCATTGCCTTCTATACCTAGATGACTTGGGCACGACCAGAGCTCCGTCTCTCTACCCGCCATTTTTAATCTGCTGATTAAAGATTTTATTTCAAGAATTATTGGGCTGGTTTTCCCCGACAGGCCAATGTGGTTGAGAGCTGTTAGTGTGCTTGCAGAGTCCGTACAGATGAGGAGTTTGCTTATATTCATGTTTTTTATTGTCTTGAGGGATTGGAGAATTGCTAGAGCTTCTCCTTCTGCTATGCTGAAGTTGGAACTTATTTTATATTTTTTTTCCATTCTTGGATTTGAGCAGGTGAAAGTAATTCCAATGTATTGGTCCTCTTTTGTTTTGGATGCATCAGTGTATATCGTAGTCCAGTTGGGTCTAATTTTTGTTATTTCAGATGTGAAGTCTTCAGCGTTGGCTTCTTTCTTTTTTATTCTTTTTCCTATGTCGAAGTTTTGTGTAATTTGTTCTAACTGGGGTTTCAGAGGGATTTCAAAGCATGGGAGTTTATCGAATGTTGAGAGGTTAGTGATGTCGGGCTCTTCTTCTCTCCACATTTTGTGAAGGAATGATACGCCGGTTTTTGTCATTTTGCACGACTCATGATGAGAAGCATCAGAGAGTGCTTTACGATCGAAAAATTTTTTTCGCCTCATTTTGGCGGCTATTTTTATTATTATAGCCTTGTTAGTTCACGGAGTCGAGATATTTTGCATACTATTGTCGAGATAATTTAATGAAGATTAATTCCATCTTTTTTAAAAATTGATTTACTGCAATAGAATTTGAAAAAAACACCAAAATAGGTCAAAAAATTTTCCTGTCCGTCATGTGTGAAACCTGGAAACATTGTAACTTGTGAAAAAATCCATTATTTGAGTTAAATTTTTTTTTTTTAATTCTAATCGACGATTGTAGGTTACTGAATGCGAATGATTAATTAATTCAGTGTCGTTTAATTGCAATTAATAAAAAACGAAAACTACAAGACTGTATTGTAACGGGTATTTTTCTGGTTTCTCCGAAGGAGAAAATTTTAACCGTTGGTGATTTGGTCAGGATTTCCCAAATATTTATATCCCCTAGCTCGAATGAAATCTCGCCGGAGTCCAGGATCTTTTTAGGGATAACTTATTTTACTTATAAATGAAATTAGAACCTGATTTTAATTAATACTCCATTTATTTAAGACAATAAACAACAAGTATCGGGATTTAAATTTATAAAATTTACAGTTTTATGTCAAACTCTACAATATCGTACATAACCTGCACACGCCATTTGTTTTTCCTGTTTTTCAGTGCCATCTGGTGGCCAAACTCTGTCTACTACCTTTACATAGTAGTATTCCTATTTTACCGACGGTTGCGCACGGCCCTACCTGCCCTTAATCCCGTCTGGGTGCTTGAAAGCAACCCTTCCGGCCCTACTTCCCCTAGTCCCGTCTGGGTGCTTGGAAAGCAACCCTTTCCGGCCCTACTTCCCCTAGTCCCGTCTGGGTGCTTGGAAAGCAACCCTTTCCGGCCCTACTTCCCCTAGTCCAGTCTGGGTGCTTGGAAAGCAACCCTTTCCGGCCCTACTTCCCCTAGTCCGTCTGGGTGCTTGGAAAGCAACCCTTTCCGGTGGCCAAATTCCCCCAATGGACAAGTCAACACTTACCTGGTTCCTGGTCGGAGACAAGGTACGAGTTCCTTGGGTACTTCTTGGTGAAGGGTCTTCTACCAGAAGATAACAACCACTGGGAAACTTGGTTGACTTTTCCGTCAATCAAAATCGCTTTTATTAATTCCTAGATCTTTCTCTACGAGTGAAAGATTTTGAAAATTTATCGCCACCTATCGCTCGTCGTCGAACTTCAGATTTTTCAACTATTTCAATCTGATCGAATATCAAATTCATCATCAATTTCAAAAATTTCATACAAAATCAATTCCATACAAAAGTCGTTCGGGACTTAGAAAAAAAACATTTGTCAAATAATAATTTTTACCAAAATAATTTCCCATACTAATTTTATTTCTGGGACTTAGTAAGAAAATTTAATTTCGCAATGAAAATAATTAATCAAATAATTATTCAGATATTTTGAATCTGTTTGAAGATTTTAATTAAATCTTTCTTTCAGGTAAAATGAATTTTTGTTCTTTAAAAGAACAAAAATTATCGCCACGTAGTTTTGCTTATATTAGCTCGTCGGTTTTTACTGTAAGCGGACGAACGGCGAAATTCTTCGCCGCCTCTCGCCGTGATGGTGAACTCAAAAACTTGCGCGTATTTTCAAATGATATTTAATCGCGGTTAAATATATTTTTCCTTAAAACTAAATAGACTTTTTCAAAATTAATTCGTGATATTAAATAAACAAAAATAAATGATAATTATTTTTAAACAAAATACACAAGAGATGTAAATGGATCAAAAACAAAAAAAACATCTTTAGTATATTAAATACATAATAGTGATAATAATGATAATAGTAATAGTACTAATAATGATAATAATAATAGTAATAATAATGATAATAGTGATAATAATGATAATAATAATAATACTAATAATGATAATAATAATAGTAATAATTAACTGCAGTCGCTGCGTCTTTGTCTCGCTCGCACTCACACTCTATACCATCACACCCCTCCTTCCTCGGAAAAAAAAGTGGTGAACTTCGTTTGCCACTTTTCTTCTCATGTAAGTTTCTCCAACAACTGCTGGACCGTCTTCCCCAACGGCTTGACCCATGGGGTTGGTGTCTTGGTAGTACGGGTAACGCGGTAGAGCTGCATGTCCCGGTCGTACGCAGTGAACTGCGGCGCTTGTCACATGCTCTTCCCGAACCTCTTCTAGCCGGGTGAGGGTGGCTAGAATCTTCTCCAGGGGTGTCTGGACCTTGGCAGGTGCCGAAAAGAGTTCTCCGGCTTGCCGTTCGAATTCGGTCGGGTACTCTTCTAGTAACGGCGCGTCGTCGTAGGTTAACCACGCTGCGTCGTCGTTGGCTGGTACATCCTTCAGTTGGAGACTGTCCTTGGAGATTTCCTTAGGTGTGACCTTCAGCTGGGGACCGCTCTTTATGAGTGGGCCCGGGTTGGAGGTCCGCTCAGGTGTGACTTTCAACTGGGGACCGCTCTTTATGAGTGGGCCCGGGTTGGAGGTCCGCTCAGGTGTGACTTTCAACTGGGGACCGCTCTTTATGAGTGGGCCCGGGTTGGAGGTCGTTTCGGCTCTTCTCCATCTTCCAATCCTTCTTTTCTGTTTGACGAAACTTGCGGCTGCTTCGGTGGGGAAGGATGGCTCGTCGGTGAGCGTGGGGGACGCTTTGGCGTCGCTAGGTCCTCTGGTGACGGTTGGTTTTGGGCTTCTGTGGGCCTTAGTTGCCAAACGGGGACCACTGGTGGTAGGTGGGCCTGGTCTGGTGGCTTTCCTTATCCCCACAATCATCTCGGCGCTGGCTGGGCGAATCAGGGGCCGTTTAAGAGGTTTCGAGAGACCTGGCTTCGTCCGATCGTACGGTGTCTGGGCCAGTGAATCCGGGTCCTTACTGGCCGATTTCTCTTATCCGGATGTTGGGTTTCTTCGGCGTGGTGGGTGTGATGGTAGTGGTCGTGGTGCTCGTCATCGGTGTTAGGTACAGTTGCGGTGGTCGATCCAGCATCTCCTGCATCAGCCAGATTTCTTCTTCCATGGTCAGTTCGGGTTCCATTATATTATTTGCTAAAACAGGCAAAATCACACACACATACAGTATCGTAACATTTCGCGTCTAACATCGATTTTGTCGCGGTTTTCCTTTTCGTAACCTTGTTTTTATGATATATATATATTTTTTTTTTTTTTTTTTTTTTAGATAGCAGACAGAGTTTTAGGAAGAATTTTAACATATGGTGGCGGGTTACTGCTCAGATTCAAGTTAATAAGAAAAATTCTATAGCCCGGTTTATTTCGACGCTTTTTCAAAAATTTTCAGGTTATTTTAGGGTAAATCTCCGGTTTTTCTCCGTTTCCGTGCCCCCTGACCGAGACCCTACTCTTAGTTAATAAAGACCACTCAGAATATTCCTTCTTAGACATCAAGAAAGGATTATTTGGTCATCATCGTGGCTTTCTTTTGGCCTGGGCCCGGGTTAGGTAGCGCGGTTCGGGAGGTTCGTCAGGTTCTAGATTCTCAGTATCTAGGTTTTTGGACATTAGGTTCTCAGGATCAAGGTTTTCATGGTAAGGTTTCAGGTCTTTCAGGTGCGCGATAAATGTTTTCCCTCCCTTGGAGACTTCATAAACCGAGGGCCCTATGATTTTAGTGATTATATACCCTGTGCTAAACTTTTCTGCTAATTTTGCTGCAAAACTGTCGACCGCGGACGATAGATGGTGTTCTCGCTTACATACAAGATCCCCAACGGCCGGTTGCCAAGCACCTCGCTTTTTATTGTAGTGTTTGGCTTGCTGGCCATATGCTTTAGCTAGGTTTACGTTCACTAGTTCGATTGTTTCGTTCAAAGTCTGTACTGCACGTGGTACGTCGTAGTGTTCGCGGTTTTCCGGTTCTTGCTGTGATTTTACTGATACAGGTGGTTGGATTTCGCGACCGTAGTTCAAATATGCTGGAGAGAATTCGGTGGAGTCATGTTTCGCGGTATTGTAAGCAAACATTAATTCGGGTATGAGTTTGTCCCAGTGTCTCTGATTGGCACCCACGAATTGAGCAATCATTGTCCCGATGACACGATTTGTTCGTTCGACTGGGTTACATTGTGGAGAGTATGGGGGGGTTCGCACGTGTTTAATGTGGAAAGTTTCTAGTAGCGACGTAAATTCCTTACTAATGAAAGGGGTTCCATTGTCAGTGATGACTGTCTCAACCCTTCCAAATCGTAATACTACATGTTCCTTAAAGACCCGAGCGATTGCCGACGCTTTTTGTTGCCGGAGTGGGTGAACTTCGATCCATTTGGTGAACTTGTCTTGGAAGACAACGAGGTACGACATTCCATTCGACGATCGCGGCTTTGGTCCGATTATATCGGCAGAGACGACGGCCCATGGACGAGTGGCTGGAATTGTGCCCATCGGCGCAGATGGTGGTTGTTGCGAGGGTTTATACGCTTGACATTTGATGCATCGTCGCACATACCCGGTTATTTCTGCTCTCATTCGCGGCCAGTAGTAGCTTCGGGATATTCTAGCAATCGTTTTCGCGATGCCGCCATGCCCTGCCGAAGGAGTGTCATGGTTCTCTCTCATGATTTTATCAACGCCTGCCGCAGGAATACATAGCTTCCATGTGTCCCCTCGGTCGGTATGGTCCAAGCTGTGATACGCGTGTCGATATAGTAACCCGTCTTTTAGGCAATATTCGGCGTATCTCTGTGGATCATTTTCTACACCTCTCTTTATGCGTTCGTACCATGAGTCGCCTAGTTCTAATGATTCTATCACGAGTTGGCTCCTAGAATCATCAGTTTCGTTATCGTTAATCGGGTGGCTGCGTGATAGCGCGTCTGCCACTTTATTCCACTTTCCTTTCCGGTATACTACGTTGAAGTCGTATTGTTGTAAGAATAGACTCCATCTTGCTACTCGTCCGCTCGGACTTTC
Organism: Cotesia chilonis; assembly: GCA_018835575.1. Taxonomy (NCBI): domain Eukaryota; kingdom Metazoa; phylum Arthropoda; class Insecta; order Hymenoptera; family Braconidae; genus Cotesia; species Cotesia chilonis. The sequence continues at coordinate 129,520 of RJVT01000130.1, forward strand.
CATTGTTCTGAGCCACTTTAGTGATTGGTGATCCGTAATGACCGTGAACGCATACCCTTCGAGGTATGGTCTCATTTTTTGGATCGCCCAGACTACTGCGAGACATTCTTTCTCGGTCACGGTGTAATTTTTCTCGGCTTTGTTCAACGATCGGCTCGCATAGGTAATTACTTTTTCGTCACCGTCCTGTTCCTGTGTCAAGACGGCACCTATTCCTACGTCACTAGCGTCGGTTTGAACGGAGAAGCTCTTTGAGAAGTCCGGGGCGGCTAATATCGGCGCGGTTTTCAAGCACTTTTTCAAATCTTCGAACGCGGTTTGCTCGGTTACTTCCCATTTCCATTTCTTTCTTTTCTGGAGCAGGGAAGTCAGTGGTTTGGTCCGGTCGGCACAGTTTGGAATGAATCTCCTATACCAGGAGATCATTCCGAGGAACTGGCGCAATTCTTTCAGGTTTCGCGGTGGTGTAATCTCGGTGATTGCCTTAACTTTTTCAGGGTCTGTCCTGATGCCTTGTCCATCGATGACATGGCCCAAATACACGGTGCTACTTTTTAAGAAGTGGCTTTTTTCTCGGTTTATTTTCAGGTTCGCGGCGTGGAGGCGTTTCATAACCTCTCTCAGTATTTTCATGTGCTGTTCCAGTGTTTCGCTAATGATAATGATATCATCGAGATAAACGACTACGTATGGTTCGAGGTCAGCGCCGATTACTTCATACATTACGCGTTGGAACGTTGCTGGAGCAGAATGTAACCCAAAGGGCATGACACGGAACTGGAAAAGTCCACGACCAGGGATGGTGAACGCAGTGATTGCTTTGCTGTTCGCCTCCAGTGGTATTTGCCAGTAACCGCTTTTCAAATCAATCGTACTGATTACTTTTGCTCTTCGCAGTTTGTCCAGTGACGCGTTAACATGGGGAATCGGAAACGCATCTTTTTCGGATACGTCATTTATCTTTCGAAAATCAACACAGAACCGGTATTTTTTGTCCTTTTTTCGAACTAACACGACAGGAGAATTCCAGGGGCTGTTAGAGGGCTCTATGATCCCATCTTCCAACATTTTGTCGACTTCGGCATTCATGATTTCTTGCATCTTCGGATTTTTCGGGAAGTAACGAGTCTTGATTGGTTCTGTTCCGGGTTTGATCTTAATCCGGTGTTCCGCACATGTAATCGGTCCGTGAATGTCTTGGTCGCGTTGGAGAAGTTCGTCGATCTCCCTTCGTGCCGTTGCTTCATCGTATTTGGTTTCTAGTTCGTAGCAAGTAAAAGATGGGTGGTTTTTTAGAAGTTGGTACCCTAATACGGTGAGATTATCCACTCCTAACAGCATGTCATTCCCGTACGTGGGAATAATGTGAAACGGCAGGGCGAAAATCCGGTTGTCTTCACGGATTTTAACCCACGCAGTGCCCGTAGTGCACACTTCATGCTGGCCGAGTGTTGCTCCCCTCACTGATACCGAATTGTATTTTTCATACAAGTTGTTTTGGCGGATAAAATTCCATACTTTTTGTGATATTACTGACGCTGTGGCCCCGGTGTCCATTAATGCGTTAATTGTCACCTGGCCAACCTCTATTTTCGCAAAATGGACGCTTTTCCCCCTGGTTTTATGTCTTTTGGTTTGAACTGCTCGGTTGCGGTGTCGATTGGTTGGTCGGTTGGTTGGTCGATTGGTTGAATGGCGCAGGATTGGGAGCTCCCTGGTGGTCTCTGGCTCGGTTCTGGGAGCTTGAACCGGTCCTCGCTTCGTTTCCCTGTCGTGGGCATGGACAATCTCGAGATAATGTATCCATTTTCCCGCATCGCATGCAGAATTTGACCCATCGGTTTGTGCATTCAGGTTTCCGGTGCCCTTTTTGACGGCATCGCCAGCAATTTTCCCTCCAGTTGTATTCAAAAAGTTCCAAGGGTGTGCTTGGTTTCGTGGAGGCCGGAGTTTTCGCGTAGGTAGTTTTATTTTCGCGGCGCGAAGATGCTTTTTCCTGCATAGTGAGTTGTTCGAGCTCGCCTGCGAGTCGTAGTAATTCTGGGACGCTGGAAAACTCAGTCCGCTTCATGTATCGACGGTATTCAGGTCTTAGGTTCTGGTAGAGTCGAGTGAGACGAGCTGAGGGTGACATTTGTCCATGCCTCCTCATTAGAGTCTGGATCCGGGTGGCATATTCGGCTGCACTCTCTATTGGGCCCTGGACCCGATTCCGGATCTGCTCCTCCAACTCCAGTTCGAGACCTGGGGGCAGATAAAACGCTTTCAGGTCTAGTACGAAGTCTTCCCATGAGTCCCAAACTCTCTTGTTATTACGATACCAGAGGAGAGCCTTCTCGCGGAGCAGTATCGGTATGCAAGGAAGCAAGTCATCCATCTCGTACCCGTAACTTTCAGCCAATTCCTCGAGTCGTTCCAGAAAATCTAGGACATCGCGTTCCCCTTTGAACACGACGCCCCATTTCCTCACCATGTCCCTTCTGTGGAGTTCGACGGAGTCATCCATACACCTCGATTGGTGATGATGGTCAAACCTGGGTGTCCCTGGATTTGAGCCGACTGCCCTGGGTAAGTTCACAGGGTCGGTCGCTCGTCCTGATCGCCGTGTCCCATCCTCTCGTCCTGATCGCCGTGTCCCATTTCCTCGTTTTGATGGTCCATTGTCTTTGCTCTGGCTTGGCTGCCCAATATCTTCGCTCAACCAATGCCTTCGGTTGTCGCCACGGGAGGGTGTGCGGCCATCTCGCTCCTTTTTTTTTCGTTGCTCGGCTTCGTACCTCATTCGGGCCTCTCTTGCGTCGAGTTGAAGCTCGTACGCTCGCTGTTCCTCTCTTTCCCGCAGAAGACGCGCCCGTATTTCCTGTCGCAGACTGTCGCGTAGCTCCTGTTCGGCCCGCTCAGCGGTTTCGCGAGCTAACCTCTCTTCTTGGTCCCTTTCCGCCTGATCCCTAGCTTCTCGGATTCGGCGTTCGCGTTCCTCCCGTTCTTCTGCCTCGATTCGCTCCCGTTCTTCCGCTTCGATCTCGGTCCGCAATTTTCTTTCGCGTTGGTCCCTCCTGACGTTTCGATTGTCTGATTATCATTCGGATCTTCATCTGAGAGTTGCCCGTCGTCTTGGTCGGATTCATCCTCCTCCACTAAATCGTCAAGGGTTTCGAGGTTGTCTAGTTCAGCTTCTGATTGATCGAGGTCGATCAAAAGTTGGTCGTATCGACCAGCGCGACCCGCATTCGCCGCTCGTGTTTTATTCAACTCGGTTTTTAATAAAAACCGCAGCTCCGCCAATGTCGCTTTTGGCTCGATAGCCACCCGATATTTCTCTAGTTCGCTAATGACCGCGTCCTTTCTTAGCGACCAAAGCCACGTGTGTGTTCCCGGTTTTTTACTCGCCATAATACGATAAACTGAAGAAAAAAAAGCAAAAAAAAAGAAAACTAACTTTCCAACATTCGAAAGTATCCAAAAATTCCCGTTACCCTGAAAACAACAAAAATCAACGTCCCTGTTCGAGCGCCATATTTTGTAACGGGTATTTTTCCAAGGAGAAAATTTTAACCGTTGGTGATTTGGTCAGGATTTCCCAAATATTTATATCCCCTAGCTCGAATGAAATCTCGCCGGAGTCCAGGATCTTTTTAGGGATAACTTATTTTACTTATAAATGAAATTAGAACCTGATTTTAATTAATACTCCATTTATTTAAGACAATAAACAACAAGTATCGGGATTTAAATTTATAAAATTTACAGTTTTATGTCAAACTCTACAATATCGTACATAACCTGCACACGCCATTTGTTTTTCCTGTTTTTCAGTGCCATCTGGTGGCCAAACTCTGTCTACTACCTTTACATAGTAGTATTCCTATTTTACCGACGGTTGCGCACGGCCCTACCTGCCCTTAATCCCGTCTGGGTGCTTGAAAGCAACCCTTTCCGGCCCTACTTCCCCTAGTCCCGTCTGGGTGCTTGGAAAGCAACCCTTTCCGGCCCTACTTCCCCCTAGTCCAGTCTGGGTGCTTGGAAAGCAACCCTTTCCGGCCCTACTTCCCCCTAGTCCCGTCTGGGTGCTTGGAAAGCAACCCTTTCCGGTGGCCAAATTCCCCCAATGGACAAGTCAACACTTACCTGGTTCCTGGTCGGAGACAAGGTACGAGTTCCTTGGGTACTTCTTGGTGAAGGGTCTTCTACCAGAAGATAACAACCACTGGGAAACTTGGTTGACTTTTCCGTCAATCAAAATCGCTTTTATTAATTCCTAGATCTTTCTCTACGAGTGAAAGATTTTGAAAATTTATCGCCACCTATCGCTCGTCGTCGAACTTCAGGTTTTTCAACTATTTCAATCTGATCGAATATCAAATTCACTCATCAATTTCAATAAATTTCATACAAAATCAATTCCATACCAAAGTCGTTCGGGACTTAGAAAAAAAAACATTTGTCAAATAATAATTTTTACCAAAATAATTTCCCATACTAATTTTATTTCTGGGACTTAGTAAGAAAATTTAATTTCGCAATGAAAATAATTAATCAAATAATTATTCAGATATTTTGAATCTGTTTGAAGATTTTAATTAAATCTTTCTTTCAGGTAAAATGAATTTTTGTTCTTTAAAAGAACAAAAATTATCGCCACGTAGTTTTGCTTATATTAGCTCGTCGGTTTTTACTGTAAGCGGACGAACGGCGAAATTCTTCGCCGCCTCTCGCCGTGATGGTGAACTCAAAAACTTGCGCGTATTTTCAAATGATATTTAATCGCGGTTAAATATATTTTTCCTTAAAACTAAATAGACTTTTTCAAAATTAATTCGTGATATTAAATAAACAAAAATAAATGATAATTATTTTTAAACAAAATACACAAGAGATGTAAATGGATCAAAAACAAAAAAAAACATCTTTAGTATATTAAATACATAATAGTGATAATAATGATAATAATAATGATAATAATAATAGTAATAATTAACTGCAGTCGCTGCGTCTTTGTCTCGCTCGCACTCACACTCTATACCATCACAGTATATCTATATATATCCATGTAAAATTAACATAGATGGTGATATATCTAAATCTATAGATATTATGTACATTTTATTCCACCAGGGGCGCCTGTACATCACTTTCCTAGTACAGCTGTTATTTTAAAAAATTTTTTTTCTTTTTATTTTGCACGGCTCATGTGTTTTTTTTTCGTTATTTTTTTATATTTCATAATTAAATGAGCATTATGAGTCGTGCACTTTTGGATTTTCCAAACTTTTTAAAATTACAAATAAATTAAATTTATTATCTAAATAACTGTTAAATATTTTTTAAAATTACTAATTGATGATTCTTCAATTTTTATTTTATACTCAATCAAAGAAGATTTTATAAAATTATATACAATTATAAATAAATTATATACAGTTGTATAGAAGTTATGCATAGTTGGATAAAATGTATTTATTTACACGAGTTGATGTATCCTCAAATAAAGTCCTTTCATTATCGATGTTATGAAGTGTATTTTCATTGGCGAATATAAATGCAGTAGAGTTGTGATCTATACCATTAACGCTGCCTTGATAGATCTCTGATGTTAATTCCAAGTCATTTAGCATTGCTGCTAATTGGAGTAAATTTCTTGGCTGGGAAATCCGTCCAAGGCGATGTATTTTTGCTTTCCTATAGATGTTTGGCTTCTTTTAGTTTCTGATTTAGAGGATGAGATTTTGAAGTAAATGTTCTTGCTAAAAATCTGCTAGTTAAAATTTTTCCTCTTGTTTCAGCTGTAGGTTGGTTCACTAGATCTCGTAAGACTACCGCTGGTGTAGATGGAAAGCAGCCTAGGACAACTCTGAGAGCGGCATTTTGACCTCTTTCTATTTCTTTTATCAGTGTTTGGCAGGCCAATTGTGTGCAAAAGCATGCCCAGTCTGCTTAAGCCCTCGTTAAACCTTTGTAAACTTGAAGTAAGGTGGTTGGATGGGCTTCCCATGCTTTCCTGGCTAATGCTTTCATGACGTCGACGCTTCTGGTAATGTCTCTTTTGATTTCATTGATGAAAGGTTTCCATTTCATTTTGGTGTCTAGTGTTACTCCCAGGAATCTACGTGTATCTGATCTATTTATTATAACGTTGTCTATTCTTATTGCAGCGTTCCCTTGTAATCTTTTTTTTCGGCTCAGTATCATGAATTTTGTTTTAGTTTTTGATATTTTGAGGTTTATTTCCTCGAGCCAGGGTTGGAGGTGCCTGAGTCCGTCTTCTAGATTGTTTATGCATTCTTGTTCGTTGTTGGCAACAGTGTAAAGTCCTGCGTCGTCCGTGTACATACCTACGGTGCATTTTTGTCCGATGTGGTTATTTTTCCCACTCCAGAAAATTTCCTATGACAATGGTTGTTCCGAAAGAGCGAACAGACGAGTCGATCAAAAAACAAATGCTTCAAGCCGCTCAAAATAAATATGGTAATGATATTATGGTCGTATGGGGACCGTCGCCGTTAATGAATTTGAAATATTTTAATATCGTCGATGGAATGTCACCCGATTATATGCATGCTATCTTATTAGGTGTAATAAAGCAACATAGCCAAATTCTGTTTACTGCATTTGGTGAAGATTACTATGTTGGAAACCCGAATTAACTAGAAGCATTGAATATAAAATTGTTAAGCTTTAAACATCCTACTTGTATCACTCGATCTTCTAGATCATTGTATGAAAGAGAAATGTGGAAGGCTACAGAGTGGCGATCATGGCTTCTTTTTTATTTACTGATATGTTTCAAGGGGATTCTTCCTAAAAAATATTTAGACCACCTAGCTTTACTGGTGGAGGCTCTTCATATCTTATTATCAGACAAAATTAATAATGATGAAATGGACAGGGCGGACTCTTTAATATTAAGATATGTAGTAACGTATCAAGAATATTTTGGCAAAGAAGCAATGACCTATAATATTGACTTATTATTACACATAGTGAAAAGTGTTCAAAAGTTAGGACCATTGCTATGTCACAATACATTCGTTTTTAAGAGTGAAAATCATTTCTTACTGAAACTACAAAAGAGTCCTACTAATATTGCCATTCAGATTGCCCGGCGTTATTTGTTTGAAAAAGCATTATCACCACTACAGAAAAAAATTCCTGTAAGTGAATCATTTTTGAAATTTTGTGGAAAAAATTTGACAGGACGTTTAAAAAACTTCTTTGAAGTAGACGACTGTATTCTCATTGGAAAGGGTAAAGAATATTACTTGAATGATAATGAGCGAAACCTTTTGAACAGAATAGATAACTGTAAGTGTTTTAATAGATTCATCTACAATAGCAAAAGATATACTTCACAAAATTATCGTTCATGTGAAAAAATAGACGACTCTGTGGTATTATTAAAAAATGGCCGGATTGGTATCATTAAAAATATTTGTTATTTTTATTTGGATGAAACAGAGAAAGAAATATATATTTTTTACGAAGAAGTGATCAGATTAGGAAAGTATTTTCATTCATCTAAATATGTGACCGTCCACAGCATTGAAGAGTGTATAATCACTGAAAATTTACAAATTTGTGAAGCAAAGATGATCCTACAACCTTGTATGTTGACATCTATAGAGAATAAGCAGTATGTGATTTTCATACCACAAGGGTGTTATGGAGATTAAAGAAAACAACGTAGAAACATAAAGAATTAGGTCAAAAGAATCTACAATTTTTCTGTTAAATAAATATATTGTTAGGATAAATGTACAAGAAAATAAAGAATATAAGTTAAGGGGGAACACCACTGTGATGATAAAAAACAAAAGAGGTGATTTTCGGGAATTTTTCTGACTGAAAAAATAAAGGAATTTGGGGATCGGAATTTTTTTATTTCATTAAGGGTACATTAAAGATTATTACCTTAAATTTTTATTGAAAAATATTTAATTATTACAAAGTGATTAACAATCTCGTAGAGCACTAGAAAAAATTTCCCCCTCTCCCATGGTCGGTTCGATAACTCAAAAACGGATCATCTGAAAATATAAACCTAAATTGCTTTTCAATTAGTAAGGACGTAGTTATCGTTCCACGTACGGAATTTTCAAAATTTGAATTTAAAAAAAATGGCGGCTGATTGAAAATTTTCTCACTATTCTTGCTGTTTTTTTTTTGTTTTAACCCGGCCAAAAAAATCTTTACAATAAAAATTTTTCAAATTCCGTACGTGCGACGATAACTACATCCTTACTGATTAAATAGCAATTTGAGTTTTTATTTTCAGATGATCTGTTTTTGAGTTACTGAACCGACCGAGGAGGGGGGAAATTTTCTCCAGTGCTTGACGAGATTGTTAATAACTTTGTAATAATTAAATATTTTTTAATAATAATTTATGGTAATAATCTTTAGTGTAACCTTAACAAAATAAAAAAAAAACCCAATTCCCAAATTCCTTTATTTTCCCTGTCAAAAAAATTCCCGCAAATCACCTCTTTTTATCGATCGTTACAGTGGTGTTCCCCCTTAATTTATTGAAAACAATACCCATGTAAAAAAAAAATCGTCTTAAAATTGTCGTTCGTTCAAGATCTTAAACGTAACATAAACTAAGACTATTTTAAGGCTCTTTTAAGATGCCAAAAAAAAAAATTGTGGGAGCAGATTTTTGAAAATTTGGTTCTCGAATTTGTTGTGAAAATTAATTTTTAGACATTTTTTAGACGATTTACGATTTTCTAACCGCATTATTTGTGAGTAAGGTGTTTTTAAATTGAATTTAAATCTGTTAAAAAATTATTATCTGACAATTTTAAGACTTTTTTAAGACGTTCTGTTTTAATGTTCCGGGGCTCTGTCGCTGTTAGCCCATCTTGAAATAGTCTAAATTTTTTTTTTGAAATTTTTTTAAGACTAATTTAAGATAATTAAAAGACGCTTCATAATAATTTTCCGGAGCTGTCACTGTGATGTCATCTGAAAATAGCCTAAAAATTTTTTAATGTTATTATTACATTTCTTCCGTTAAATTGTATACTGTGAACTAGTTCGGTTACATTTTTATAATTTGTTTGACTTCTTTATTATAAATGTTTTAATTTTGCAGTAAAAGTGTGATCCCATTTATACATTTTATTTAGGTGTGCGTTATTTAAGATCTGTAATATAATATATTTACGTCAAAATGTTTCTATTTATCTATTATAAAATTAGAACGTTCGGCCTCATAGTAAGGCTTATAAATCTAATAAATAATTCTTTGATCTAAACCTTTCACTTAATGAATAAAACTTACTTAATTGCATAAATTGATTATTTGTGGAAAAAGATACAATTTTCGTTTTTGTATTACTCTTTAAATCATTCAAAAGATGTACTCTAGCTGTATAAATATATATGCATACATGTAATTATATTTATACATATATATTAATTGATGTATTAAGGCTGATAATAAATAAAAAACATAAGTTTATAACAATACAATAAGTATTTAAATATTTTTTACCATTTAGAGCATCATTACTTAATAACTCTTCTTAATCCTTTAAAACTCTTGTAGAGTAAATTTTTTGCCTACATTTTTTTTTCTGAAAAACTACAAATAAGTCTTTTAAACTCTTTAGAACTCTTACTGAAAGTCCGAAATTTTAGGAAACATTTGATTTTTTCAGAGTTTTGAAGAGTTTGTAAGACTTATTCACTCTTCTCAAAACTTTGTTAAGGACGGAAAGACTTTCAAAATGTCTTCTACAGAGTTTTGAAGACTTGGTCAGAGATTTTTCAGCAAATTTTTTCCACAAGGGAATAAATCAGAAATTTAGCGCATGTTATTACTTTATAAAGTCTAGTAATCAAATTATTCATATATTCACTTACCATCAATATTCGGTAAATAAAAATTTAAATCAGGGAAAATTTCAGGTAAAACATTTTCACCAAACCACTGCTCCTCAAGCGAGTCACCTAAACCGTTGGGATCCATCGTAATCAGAAGTTGAAAACTGAATGTGCTTTGAAAAAAACTTAGTTTCAAATCTACTGAAAAAATTACAGATCACCTCCGCCCGTTTCAAAAAGTAACTTGGTCAGAAAATCCTGTGATAACGTTCAGTTAAGACCGGTTACGAAATCCATAGTTTATAAGTACATGAAACTAGGGGTTCTAAATTATAACGTCCACGTTTTCTAATTTAAATACTACTTAATCCCCGACTCAAAATTTGCTCGCCGGAGTCCAGGGTCATAAACGGGGATCGCATCAAAAATAACAAAATATAGACAAAATAGTTCATTTTGAATAAATCAAAGAAAATGAAAACCTTTTTTTGGCCTGATCATGTTAATGATCAATAAACAATATAAACAATATAACCAAATTAAACAGTATAAACATTGGATTAGAACATTCTTTTCACACATATCTGCAGTTCAAAATCAATCAACAATATAAACAATGTTAGCAATATAACCTAATACAATAGAACATTCTATCCAAAACATACACGATGGTATTCGCGGTTCAACTAAAAAACGCGGTCTACAAAACACAAACCAATTCCCGAATAACCCCCCCCCTCCTCTCAGGGCGACTAGTCGTCAGCCCTGAGGGCCCTAAACTCTACCCCGAGAGCGAGTGGAGAGTTTCCTCCTCACCCCCACTTGGGCCTTGGTCAGACTCCAGGTAGAGTATCATCCTCTAGAATTTAATAATTAAACGAGCTTACCTGTAAGTGAAGTTCAATCATAATTGTATGGAGCGCCTCTACCGAAGAGATCAAGTTGTAGTACCTCTACTATGTGCCTTCGTCACCACAATTTTTCGAAGTGTAAAATAGAAAAAGTTGTGTCTGCGCATGACCTGCGCCGCCATGACACTTCATTCTTTTGAAAGTTGTGCCGTAACAAAAAAAGGGGTTCTTACTCATCTGGAAAGATATTAAGAAAAGGGAATCTTGTTGGGAGGGAGTTGATCTCTTCGGAAGAGGCGCTCCATACAATTATGATTGAACTTCACTTACAGGTAAGCTCGTTTAATCATTAAATTGTATTTCGCGCCTCTTTCTCGAGATCAAGTTGTAGCTGTTGAAAGTTGTTACGGCTATTAAATTCTTGTATATTCAATCAAGTCATTTAGTAAGTAAAATATTTATTAACTCTGAAAGAACAATACAACAATTAATTATTTAAAATACTTAAAGCAAAAGCGTTCTTATCTTTAATTAATTCTCTTTTATAGAATTTCGCAAACGTTTCAGATTTTGATGACCATCCTGCAGTCTTCAAAATACAGTCGATGGAAATTCCACTTCTGTTAGCTGCCGAAGTTGATGCGTGTCTCGTCCTATAAGCACTAAATATAGTCATGTCTACACCACTGTCTTTTAGTACTTCCTTTATCCAACGACTCAAGGTTTGCGAGGACACGGCCTTGTGCAGCTTCCGAAATGAAATGAATAGTTTATTTTCAGTTCCTCTCAATTGTTTGGTATTATTTAGGTATAGTTTTAGTGTGGTAGCAGGACAAATCAAAGTTTGCTTTTGGTAGAACGGAATGGATAACAAGGGTTGATTCCTATTCAGACCAGATGTTTTTATAGGATCTGGAATTTTTGTTTCCACAGCGATTCTCCGTGTGGAAATATTTCTGACGTCAATTAGAGATAGCGTCTGCATTCTGTGTCCTGTCACCAAAGCTAATAAAGACGCGAGTTTCAGAGACAATTTTTCAAGACTGAGTTTGTCATTATTACCCCACTTTTTTAAACAATCTAAAACTAGTCCCGGATCCCACGTACAGTCATATTTTGGCCTAGGTGGTCTTAGTTTCGATACACCTTTAAAAAATCTTTTAATTTCCGGGTTTTCCCCTAGCTCAGGACCATGGATAAGAGCAATAGCAGATCGAAAGCTGTTCAGAGACCCATGCGTAGCGCCATGTTTATATTCCGATGTCAAGAATCCTAGTACATTCTGTGTTGTACTAGCTGAAGGGTCTATTTGGTTGACACTACAAAAATTCCACCATTTTTTTAATCCAGTGTCATCCTGCTTCATAGATCCTTTACTCAGCGACGCTAGCATGACCTCCATGGAGTCTTCTGGGACAGCTTTTAATGCGTAGGCTCTCCTGATATAATGCCTGATACCAGGGTAATCCTCCGCCATACTGGGTGGGGTTGTCTGTTAAAAGTAAGAAGTAAATTAATGTCTGGTTTGAAGTAAATAGGCTCAGAATCGAGCATGGATAAAAATACTGGAAACCAAGCTTGAGCGGGCCAATGGGGTACCACTAATACGCCTCGGGCTTCATCCACTCGGACTTTCTCCAGCACCCGTAAAATAGTGGAAAAAGGTGGAAAAGCATAAAAGAATTTTGACTTCCAACTGATGGTAAATGCGTCAATAGCTATCGATCCCGGATCTTTTTTCCAAGACACGTACCGCGTGCATTTAGCGTTAGCTCGGGTGGCAAAAAGATCAATTTTTGGTTCTCCAAACTTATCTATAATAGCATTAAGAGCATAATCCGCAAGACTGTACTCTGTCTCTGGTTCAAGTCTTCTGGACTCAAAGTCAGCGATAGAGTTGTCTTTTGAGCGAATATAGGATGCAAAAATCCACAGCTCTCTTTTTTCACTCCATGTCCAGATTTCCTTAGCTAACATGCTTAGCTGTGGAACTTATACCACCTTTCTTGTTGATGTATGCAATAGCAGTGGTATTATCTACCCTCAATAAGATGTCACAGGATCTTAAGTCCTCACAGAAGCACTTTAACCCAAAAAATACTGCTTTTAGTTCTAGAATGTTTATGTGTAGGGAACGTTCATATTCTTTCCAATGACCATGTACTCGGTTGTCTTTACAGACTGCTCCCCAACCTGACGTTGAAGCATCTGAAAAGATTTCTATAACGGGCTTAAATATTTTAATAGAGTTTTTAGCTACTAACACGTTTTTCTTCCACCAATCAAGGTCATCTTTTAAGTTTGATGTAATAGTCATGTCGCGATCATAATTATCTTTATTATTTCGTAGAGCTACGAATCTCTCCCTCTCAAAACTACGCATATGGACTCTACTATACTTGAGTGTTGGACTACACGATTCCAGAGTACCAATAAAAGCAGCAAACTCTCTAATCTTACATTTCTTGATTCGATCAAACTTCCTAACTAACTCAGTTACTCTGTTTTTCTTTTCGATTGGAAGTTCTACTACCATCTCCTTAGAATCATAAACTAATCCTAAAAATTTACATCGTTTGGATGGCGTTAATTGGCTTTTTTCAAAATTTATAATAAATCCGAGTTTTTTTAATAATGCAAGAGCGGTCTTTGCATTTTTCGAACACATCTCAAACGACCGGCCTATTATCAAATTTTGGTTTTTAACATTTACTAATTGTTCAATTTGAAATTTTTATTTATTATTTTTACCTTGAATTATTTATTATTCTCAAGACATTATCTAACTAAATTTATTGTAAAAGATTGTTTAAGAAATTTTGTTTATTATCATAAAATTATTATTTTTTTTGACTCATCCTCTAAATTAAAATACATGAAAGTCTTGAAGTTAGTCAAAGGTCGAAACTCGCAAAAAACGGGCCACGATTCATTATTGGTTAAAATTTAGGCGCGCGCGTAGCGCGCTATTCAAATTTCTAGTACTATTTTATCTTCTATGCCTAATATTTGGACAGTAATGAGAATATAATGATAAAAATTTCCCAGTCTGAGTTCGAGTGCCACAATGTATTTAAGAAATACATTTGAACTCTCTGGATATTTTCCCTAATGTTTAAACTCCATTTATTTGTTTGTTCCGGTTTTATAATCTTAAATGCATTGAGGTCTCAGACTGAGCATCTAAGTAAGGGACATGAACTGTAGTTATTTTCTTATCTGGTCTACAGATAACGAAAAATTATGACGGTCTTTAATATTATATAGAAAAGATAAAAGTTATAAAAAAAAAAATGTTTTACATAACAATGATATTTTTTAATAATGATCAATTTTTTATGAAATTATTAAATTTTTTATTCAAGTAACATGTGACGACTCGGGCACAAAGATGAAGAATGAAATGTCATGGCGGCGCGGATCATGCGCAGACACAACTTTTTCTATTTTACACTTTGAAAAATTGTGGTAACGAAGGCACATAGTAGAGGTACTGGGGTCATCTGAGTGATCCGAACGAACATGTTGCCAATGTAATAATTGTAAAGGAATACAAAAAGTAACTTGCTCTCTAACAAGTTATATACATTTAATACTTCATACATAACACTCAATATAAGTCAAATAATAGTAAATTCAATGTAATAAAATACACACATTAAAACATTTCAATATCATATTTATGAAAGAATTTAAACTGTAACCCATGAAAAATTACAAAAGAACGACAATTGATCTGTCTTCTAAGTTTTGTAAATCACAAGTAAGAAATTAGCTGTCGGTAAGGCAAATTTTGTTAGGTAACTGGCGGTGGAGAAAATTTAAATTATACATCTAATTCAAACACAACCTTTTTATACTAAATAAGAATAATTCTTCTTCAAAATATTTATTGTTTTTATTTATTAAAATATGTAAATATTGATTAATAAAATAAAACAAAAAAATCGCTTATTTAATGGGAAATAATTTATTTTTATTTATAAAGTAATTTTTTTTTTAATTATGTAAAATATTCAAATCAAACTGTTTTTTATTTGTTTCAACTTAAACGATTATTTATTTATTTATACACTTTCTCAACATTTATCAATAATTACGTTCTTGTCATATGAATATTATATATATTATATATATAATGACTAGGGCCGAGAATTTGGTTTTTTTAAAAGAGAGAGACAGAAGATAGGCGTAACCAAGTTTTCTGATTGGTCGAGATAAATAAATTGTTTTTTGTTTTTCGCAATCAACTGAAAACAGCAGCTTGAAATAAAAAAAAATAAAAATTGGATTGCTGATCCAACATTTAAATAATATTTTAATATTATGTCAAAAATAAAAAACAGGTTAGTTAACAATATGTGAAGCTGCTTTTGAACGAATAAATACAAGTGTTTACTGCTCGGATAAATAAAGAAGGAAATTTAAAGCACAGTGTTTGAACTGAAATGTTTAATGTTTTCAAATGAACAGTAACGGTCTCGCTGGAGATCGCGTAAAGGAATTGCTCCCGGACTCACTGGCAATTTTGCTGGAAATCGTACTGACAGTCTTCCTGGAGGTCTCGCTGGAGTTCTCGTTGACGGTCACGCTGGAGATCTTGTTGGTCCTTTTGCTGGACGTCGTGCTGATAGTATCACTGCCGGTCTCGCTGGTAATTTTGTTGGTTTTTGCGCTTAGTCTCACCGATGATCACGCTGACAGTTTCGCTGGAGATCGCGCTGACGGTTTCGCTGGATATCACGCTGACGGTCTCGATGGAGATCACGCTGACGGTCTCTCTGGAGATCACGTTGACGGTCTCGTTGGACATCACGCTGACGATCTCGCTGAATATCACGCTGTCGGTCTTGCTAGAGATCACGCTGACGGTCTTTTTGGAAGTTTCGCTTGAGATCTTGCTGATCGTTTCGCTGGATATTTTGCTGGTCGTTTCGCTGGAGATCAAGCTGAGGGTCTCGCTGGAGATCACGCTGATCGTCTCGCTTGAGATCTCGCTGACGATCTTGCTGGTCGTTTCATTATTAATGACTCTGTAGTGGAATCACTGCGAAAATTGAGTTGACTAAAAAATAAAACATATGGCCGACTAAATTGAGAAAATACGGTGTGATTGCCAATCAAAATGTGTTAATTACAATTAAACGAAGCACGATTAAGTTTCTTCATGAAATCTTAATGACGGAACTGAAAAAAATTGAATTAAAAAATTTTGTCTTATTTCAGATATCTTCACCAGACTATCATATTGACAGTTATTTTCACTAAAAATCTGAAAAAAATTTTCGAAACGGATTTTTTCACTGAAACTGATATTAATCCAGTAAGCAGTGTTTTTAATTCGTTGAGTATACTTCACTGATGTGAATCTATAAACATAACAATGTATGAAATCGTTTTTTCTCGGGTTGAAATTCGTCCGAAAAAATTTGGGGTACTCAATGACGCGCGCCAAGTACGATAAAAAAATTTTTTCTTAATTTTTAAATTTTCAACAAATTTTTTTCAATTTTTTCAACATTATGACGGTTTCTTGGTACTTTTTTGTATTTAACTTTTTTTTGTATAGAATGAAAATTATTGTAACGAGTCTTATTTTTTTTGCAAAGTGCAGATGTTATTGAGATGAGTTTTATGAACGTGGACTTGGCGCAATTTTTAACAGTGAAACTGTTTTTGTTCGGATACACTAATTAAACAACCTAGGTCACAAAACAAGAAAATCTCAATCACGGTAGACCCCCCGTCACAAACCTACACAGAAAAATGTTCATATCATTTTATGACCTATAAAAATGTTTATTACCCCCAAGGTGTATTACCCCCAAACAAATAACCACCCTAGGGGAGAAAGACCCATACATGTCCTAACTACAGTAGGGAATTCCCTCGAACCACCGGAGGAGATGGGAAAACCCCTGGTCCAATGGAGGAGGAAGGGAAAACACCGGCGCCAGGGTGAAGGAGTGGAGGCCAGACATGTCTCGCGGGATGAGCCCCATACTACTCTGATCCCTTTCTGCGGTTTTTTCTCTTAAATTAAGAGGCGCTGCGCGTAGGCTGCGACAGCTGACTAGTTAATTTCATGTTTGAGCATGTAGGTCACCAAGCTCACACGGGAGAGCATGGTGCCTATAATTTCTTCAGTGCTGCTTCTGTAGTCTTTCCTTCGTCGATTTGGTCCGGGCAGTATTTGCACGTCGAAGTGCGGTGCAGCCTAATCTTGAAGAGATGCTCTCTAAACATGAACTAGTGAAAATTTCACTGATTGCGTAAGTGAAGCTATATTCACTTATTAATCAATTGTCACGGGGCTCCTTCATTATCCGTTGAAGGTCCTCACCCTAGCCGCGGTTAGTTATCGACGGATCACAGAGCGCTGTGGTCTAGGATGCTCGCGCAGTAGAAATAAAATTTACATAAGTCCGGGGGCCTAGAAGATAAGCGTTCCGCGGGTGGGGATAATCCCACACGAGGAACGAGTGAAGTTGCCAAACGGAAAAACGACATTGTGAAGCCGGAGCCCGAGCAACCAACACGAAATTTTGGAAATTTCAGGTAAATATTAATATTCCTCTGAGATTCCTGTGGAACCTTCAGAGCGATTATTTTTAACCCGTAAAATTAATAATTACTGCTAGGCATTTAGCCAGCCTAATTATCCAATAAAACCATTCTAACTATCCTGAAATTTCAGATAAAATATTGCTAAATATCCCGAGCTGCGACGCAGTGAACCCGAGTACCGAGAACACCGTGATTTTGGCTGACAAGGTTACCTCTATTAGAAGTCAACGAGAACAACAAAGAGAGCCAAACTCAAGAGAAGAAATCGTCAAAAGTTCTCAGGTATAAAATAAAGTTTAACCTCGGGAAATTATTGCGTCGTCCCCGGAAACTCTAGGCACAGGCCAGGTTCCGTCTTCCAATCACCCTACTTGATTAATTAATTAATTATTCGAATTTAATTAAAATATCTAAATTATAAATCGAGGTTAAAATTAGTTAAATCAAAATTTGAACCAATAGAAAATTCAATAAGTTGAAAGAATTTCAAGATTAAAAATAAAAGAGGTTAAATTTAAATTTTGAGATCGACAATTTTGGGTTAACTGCGTCATTTATATAAGCGATATTCTGTCGATTAAATTTTTACAAATTAGAAATTAAAATAAAACTAAAGGAAACTAAAATTAGAAAATTGTCCAAGTTAGATTAAAATTGACCAATAAAATTAACAAGTAAAAATGAATTCAAATTTAAATTAAAATGGAAAATTAAAATTAATAGATAAAATTTACTTTTGGAAAATTATCAAAAATTATAAAATAAAATTATCATAGACACAAATTCCTTAAATTAGAATATTAAAATTGTTAAATAGTAAATTAATTTATAAAACAAAATTACAAGAGAAAATTTATCGACAAAAGAAGATTTGTTCAATAAACTTCGATAAATAAATTTGTCAAATTCCAGTACGATGATTTCAAAATTAATCAACATAAAATTTAGCCTTGGGAAATTTTTACCAAGTTGAAGACTAAGTCTCAAATCTTGACTGGAATTCAAAATAGACATAAGCCGATGATTCAGGCAGTTTGAATTCGAGTAAATTTTAATTAATCTAATATTTTGGTTGAAGAAACGCTACTGTGATATTATTAAGTAAGCAACCAAAATTCAATTAACTTATTTATCGAAGTCAAGTTAGGGACCGGGAAATTTGATTCCCAGGAAGTTATGTTGTAAAGAGTATCTTGGATTTTAAAATAATTGTAAATTAGAGTCATGTGTGTATTGGATAAATTGTTTTATTGGAATGGTGTGTGTGTGTGTGTGTGTGTGTGGGAAAACATTTTACAGTATATACTCCTCGTTCACGGGCTGTCGAGGAGGTTAGAATTAGCAGGTTGTCGACTAGTGTCATGGTATCCTCCTCTGTCCTAGTCGACTTCAGGTTCCTTAGTCCCGTAGTGAGGGTCCTGTGGACAGCGAAAGGGCTAAGGACGGTATGAACCTTGGGCAGGGGTCCGGGCGACCACCCAGGGTCATATCTAGAGTCTTAGAGCGTGAGGGTCCCGTGGACAGCGCGATTTAGTTAGAAACTGCGGTATAGACGCTCCATATGAGGGTACCGTCAGGAATAAGAAACTATGATAGAAACTGCGGTATAGACGCTCCATATGAGGGTACCGTCAGGAATAAGCACTATGATAGAAACTATGATATAGACGCTCCATAAGAGGGTATCATGGGAATAAGCAACTTTTATAAGTGTGTGCGTGAGGATTAAATTGAGATCAAATTATTGTCAGTTTGTCAAAAAAATAAATTGATAATTAACGTCAATTTTAGTTGTTTTTATTTATGTCAGATTTTATAATTTCTCTCGACCCTGTGATATCTCTCTTGCTTGGACCGGTTCTGGAAACCGTGATAAAAATTCCAGTGGCGCCCTTAATTATAAATTTTAAATAAAGGGGTGACCAAGGGACGGCTCAAACCCGTTACACAATGTTTTTGACTTTAAATAAGTGAAATTTTGCAAGTTACTTGAGTGTTTTAGTTTTCACTATTAATTTAGTTGATTTAACAAATGAAATAGCACAATTTTCACTAATTGTGTAAGTGAAGATATTATTCACTTTGGAATTAGTGTTTCTAGCATTATATTAATGAAATTTCACTTATTATTTAAGTGGATCAGGATTAAAGACAATCAATTACTGTTTTAACTAATTACATGCTGATACTTTTACATAAGTAGACAAAAACATTATTGTCTGCTTGATAATTCTTAAATCACAATTTTAGTGTTTGAATATTTCTTTGGAGTGTGAGGTTATTTAAAAAGGTTTGTGATGTGATCAAATCTCTGAATTGATTAGTGATACCGTAATGTTATAGTAAATGTTTCCATCTTCAACTTGGACTTTCGATAAAAAATAATGACGACAGGTAATTATTCAATTTGATATGCTAATAAAATAATATTCATACTATTATTATAAAAATACTTAATCAATGTCTTTGCTCATTGCTGTCGGTAACTTACCTAAATAAGAAAAATAATAACTGAATAATTTCTCTTTTTGATATTGAAATTGTTTTTTTTCGGCTCAGCAAATAGAAAATCATCAAATATTATTTCGAAAACTTGTAGCTCATGATCGTCAATGAATCAATAATAATTAATAAAATTTGCTATGTACTTTAAGCTTGAATATTAAACTTTTCACAAATTTAATTACTAAATTTGTATCGGTTCATTTTCAAATAAGTAAAGTAAAGACCAGAACACAGTGCAAACGCACGGAGCAGGTACAAGTGACGCTACTAGTTTCTATAGAACATCGAGGTCTCTCGAGGTTTTTGTCAGCTTAATAATAGATAAATAAAAAAGAATACTATTTAAGATATTACCTGTGATTAGCAGATTTTTGGCTTTTCACTGATACTATATATTGAATGATCTGAGGCGTTTGCCTGAACGTGTAAGCATTGTTTAAATTGAAATTTTATTAGAGGTTAGTTCTTCTTAAATGCAGTCTTTTTATATTTTTTACAGTTCAATATTGTTTAAAATTTTCCAAATAATTCATATCTTATAGCTACTTATTAATGACAATCAATGAAGTTGGATAAAATTTTCTAGTTACTTAAAGTTTAAGAATTAAAATTTTCACTAATTCAATTTTTAGAATCAAAATGGTTCACTTTCAAATAAGTGAAGTCAAGACCAGAACACAGCGCAGACGCATAAAGCAAGTACAAGCGACGCTTCTAATTTGCATATAGAACATTGAGGACTCTCGAGGTTTTTGTCAGCTTAATTAATAGTAAATTAATAAAAAGGAAAACTATTTGAAATATTAGTTGTGATAAACAAATTTGGGGCTTTTTGCTGAATCTAAACATTGATTGATCTGAGGTGTTTACCTGATAGTGTAAGTATTGTTTAAATTGAAATTTTATTAGAGGTTAGTTTTTCTTAACTGTAGTCTTTTTATATTTTTTACCGTTCATATTGTTTAAAATTTTCCAAATAATTTATATCTTATAGCTACTTATTAATGACAATCAATGAAGTTGGATAAAATTTTCACTGATTCAATTTTTAAATATGTATCGATTCACTTCTGAATAAGTGAAGACGAGGTGAAAGAACAACAGCACAGTTGTGTGATACGTATGAATGATGCTATAGTTTCCTGTGCTTTTATCTTTAAAAATTTCCATAATCATAATTTTCAGAAATGATAAAATATATGAATATTGACAAATTTCATAAAAGTAGTTTTGAATAGTTAAAATAAGTTGAAATTTTAAATTGTACCCAATTTTATTGTTGTCATACTATGCGTATTTAATTCTATATTTAGTTTTCTTTGTTGCTTTTAGAATCATATTTTTGAAATTAATATCATATTTTGAAATTTGCATTCATATTCTTAAACTACTGTAATTAAGAAATAATTATTTTCATTTTATGAGTAACGCAGCTTATTTCTCACTCAGTAATTTAATATTTATAAACAGATTTATTTTCTTATTTCTTTGCTTTCTTATATAATTTTTTCTTCTGTCTACAGAAAAACATGGAACAGTATGAAGATTTGAGCGTCGACGCATTAGTAAATAAATTACAAAATACCATACATGACGATGAAACTCTTGAGAAATTAAAACGTTAGTGATTTTCTATACCAATTTAATTTGTTATTTATTTACGATGAATCGATTAAATTGTTTCATTTGTCACCAACTAATCAATGGTGGGTTATGGGAATTAAAAAGACATTTTATCAATGCTCATGGGCTAACTGTGAGTCATGGGGTCGGGGATCGAGGGTTTAAATGTGCTCAGAACGGGTGTTCACGTAGATTTTTAACCTTTGCATCTTTTAAACGCCATATAACAAAAAATCATTTGCCTATTGAAGTTATTAACAGAGAATATGGCGAAAATCGTGAACACGATAATGACAATTACGGCAACGACAGTGATTATGACAATAATAATGGTGATGATAATATTAATAATAATGACGATGTTGATGATGATGATGATGATGATGATGATGATGATGATGATGATGATGATGATGATGATGATAATAATAATAATAATAATAATAATAATAATAATAATAATAATAATAATAATAATAATACAAGAACCCTTGGTCTTGGAGAAATAAACGCTCTTATGGAACTCCGAAAGGAGGAATTTAAGAGCGTCATCAGGAACGCCGAGGAAAAACTACTCCTTGGCGAACTGATGGACAAGTCCATGCACAGCGTGTTCTTTAAACACGTGCGTGATCATGGCTTGTCCACCCAGCTGACGTTTTCCTTCTTAAAGTCAGCTGGCCTGATGTCCGAGACTGAAGGGTTCATATTTACCTGCCAAGATGGTGTCATTAACACTCTTGAGTACCGTAGCAAGGTGCTCCAGGTGCAGCTTCCGGACACTTCCTGTAGGAGGTGTAGACAACATCCGGAGACGCTTATGCACCTTTTGTCGGCATGTCCTGTGCTGGCGAGAGGTGCATATATCCAGCGTCACAATGCTGCCCTGAGAGTACTGTACTACTATCTTCGTCATTGCTACGGTATTGACGTGACACCAGTGCTGCCTTATTTGCCAGGAGATATTCCCCAGGTTGTTGAGAATGACAGTTGCAAAATTTATTGGAACATGCCATTTGCAACAACCCGGCGGATAGATCACAACAAACCTGATATTGTGCTCTTCGACAAGGCCACTCGTGACATTTATGTCATTGAGTTCTCGGCCCCGGCTGAATTTAACATCTCAGCCAAAGAAGAGCACAAAAGACAAATATATCAGGATCTCCTGTTTGAAATTGGCAAACTTTACCCAGGTCACCGTGTCAAGCTTGTCGTCCTGATTGTTGGCGTCCTAGGAGGGATGAAACAGTCTTTTGTATCCTCACTTGCCAAAGTTCCAGCTTGTTCATCAAAAGCTGAGCTCTTGGCAGTTAGGATGCAGAAGGCTGTTATACTTGGTTCTCTCCGTCTCTTAAGGGAAATGACTTTGGCCTGCTGTGATCACTAACCGCCTTGTTGTGCGGAGTGGTCCAGCAGTAACGGATGGAGCTCAGGCTGGGCCCTCGGAGAATCGGACTCCGGGGATAACCCCCCTGAGCATTTAGTAACAAAATAATAATAATAATAATAATAATAATAATCTCGGATTTGATTTACGTCGTCATATTGTGCGAATGATCGGTCGGTTTCAATGTAAAGCTTCGATGACTGCATCAACTTTAACAGACATTATAGATGAATGTGAAGAATTACTGTTTAGCACGTGTGGTTTTTTAAAAGATAGAGTGAACAATTTTTTTATTGAGCAAGATCTAATTAACAATGATGCCGCTAAGGATATTTTAAAAGAATTTGATTTGACTAATGTTTTTGAAGGACTCAGAAGATTTGATGATCAAATCACAGCATTAGAGTTGTCTTGTGGATATATTAGGCCAGTTGATATTCCACTTGGATACAGAATGGATAAAAAACTTAATAAAATGACTGGTACGTACGAACCTGCACTGATAATGGAAACTTTCCAGTATGTATCCATTATCGACACTCTTAAATTAGTAATTTCAAATCCCAGTGTTCTACAAGCTATTCTAAATGAACAAAAGTCACCAAACGGTATTCTAAGCTCTTTTCTTGATGGCCAGCATGCTGAAACTTACGATCTTCTTCGACGATATCCACATGCTCTACGAATTCAACTATATTACGACGAATTGGAAATAGTTAATCCTTTAGGATCCAAAACTGGAGTCCATAAATTAGGAGCCTTCTACTATAGCATTCAAAATTTACCCCCAGAAATTAATTCTGACTTGAATTCTATCCATGTGCTTCTCTTATGTACAGACATAGATGCAAAAAACTACAGATTTAATAAAATTTTACAACCCTTCTTGAATGATCTGAGACAACTAGAAAGTGACGAAGGAATTTTGGTTCATACAGAAAACGGTCCTTTTACTCTACGTGCAACTCTTGCTGCTTTCATTGGTGATGGTCTTGCTGTGCATGATGTATTTAATTTGTTAGGACCATCGTCTAATCAATTTTGTCGTCTGTGTATGTATTCAAGAGATGATTTACATGCTGGATCCCTTCAACTTGGCCAGGAACGCACGCTAAATTTATATCGAGAGCATTTAGATTCTTTAAAAAACTCAAATTTTTCTGCTGAGAGTGTATCTGCTATAGGCATGCGTGGAAATTGTTGCTTGAACGAGTCACGCTACTTTCATGTTACTCCTAATAAAATATTTGACCCAATGCACGATTTCCTCTGTGGTATTTGTCCAATGATTATAAAAATAGTCTTAAAACAATATATATTAGCGGAAAAAAAGTTTAATACAAATTATCTAAATGGCAATATTACATCATTTCAATGGGGATACTGTGAAAATACTAATAAGCCTTCATCCAACTTCACAGAGGCCATGCTTAGGAGAAAAGATTATTCAATAAGTCAAAAAGCAATGCAAACTTGGTGCTTAATTCGAGCCTTGCCATTTTTACTGGCAGATAAAATTCCTAGTGATGATCAGTACATTATACTGATCATAGATCTATTACAAGTAATGGAAATAGTATTTGCTCCAAAACTTTTTCGTTCACAAGTGCCTTATCTTGATGCTCTTATCAAGCAGTTTCGAACAAATTTCAAAAGTTTATTTCCTGATGTTAATGAAATTAACAAATTTCTTCATTTATCCCATTATCCGGAATTTATCTTATGGTCGGGCCCAGCTGTCAACTATTGGTGTATGCGTGAAGAAGCTAAACATGGTGCTGCAAAAGCTAGAGCTCAAGTTGTTCGTAATTTTAAGAACCCCCCTAAGACTTTAATAAAGATTTTTCAATGCGGGCAAAGTGCAAAATGGGGTGGGAAAAATCTTCAGTTGTTCCGCTTGCAAGCATTTTCTCGAAGAGAAGAATTTGTCGAGAATACTTTGAGCCGACAATTTCTACTAGAAGTAAATTATACACTGCATAACAAAGTACTTTTGGCAAAGTCAGTGAAAGTAAACGGTGTTGAATTTCATCTTGGGCTATACGTTTGTCTCGAAGTTTCACTAGTTCGGCTTGACAATTTGCCGTTGTTTGGTAAAATAAAAGAAATTATTATACTAAATGGCACTGAAGTTCATTTTTTAATATCATCTTGCACAACGGTAGAATTTGATGTAAATTTGCATGCATATTATCTTGAAAATGGCGAGGAATCTAACAATTGTTTTACTACTGTATCCCGTTTAGCATATTTTAAACCATTCTGTTGTTGGAATCCATCAAACTCCAACAATCTTTATATAAGCTTACGTCATATTTTACTATAACTCATTTCTCTAATATACTCTCACGGTGGGTATAAATATTTGATTCTTGAGTGTGTGTTTAGTTAACAATAAGTAAGAAAAACTTAATAATAATTTCTAATATTTAATTAATTGTTTGTTATTGTTTTCAATTACTTTTAGAGGAGTGTATCGACGGCAATGTTTTTCTCGAGTTGAAGAAAGAAGATCTAGAGCAAATGGGTATTAAAATGGGCCCAAAAATACTCATATTGAAGTTTTTGGCAAGCCTCACGGTTACTTACAGTGAGAATGAGAAAGAAAATCAAACAACATCAGCATCAAGTCCAAACGTAATTATGCCATCGAATAAAAATTATTCATCAGCTGCTGGTAGTAGTACGGAAGGAGCATCAACATCACTTGATAATCAAAAATTCTCTGTAAAAATTTTTCTTCTTATCGTTAGTTATATACTATATCTCTTATACTGAAAATTGAATTCTAATCTATAAATTTTATAAATATGGTACAGTAACAGCGACATTAGAAGCGAAGACTGGAGGCCCGGAAGTATTGAAAGCATTAAGATCTGCTAAAATCTTTGAACACACTAACAGAAAGGCTCTAGTAAGAATTGTTACTTCTGAACTAGTCGACTATCATCGAGATTAGTAAATAACATGAAATTTGTATCAATTAAATCTAATTCCAATATCATAAATAAAGTTAACCATAATATTAATATTATATTTTAGTTATCCACCGCCGTCGGCTAAAATTGCTTTGGCGAAAGCATTAATCACTGAATTTCCTCAGCTTAAAAATAATTATTCAAAAGACGGTTGGGTAAGTATACTTTCAAATCTAAAAATTTGACGAGTGCAAGATTTATTAATTAAAAAACAATTATTTTAATTTTTAGGAGCATTTTTACGATCGATTTTCCAAAAATGGTTTCATAGAATACCGTTTAACGACGATGAGGACCAAGTTAAGTCCAACAAAAAAAAAGTACACAAGAGTAGCCCGGAAAAAGTCACTAAAAACTGAAAGACCTCTTTCTTCTTCAATGTCTGCTGACGACCAATTAACTAGTGATGAACTAGATAAAAAAGTTGGTTATTAATTTGGTGATTTTTTTCTAAAATTTCAACATAATACAATTATTAATTTTATGTTATTTTAGATTTCTTTATTAAAATTCACTCAACCTTCTGATGATAATAAAAGAAAAATTATAAAATGTATGGAAGAGAGTAGAGAATACAGATGGCAGTGGATTCAATCTAAAAGTCCAAACATTTCAGAAGTTTTTACAACGTATCCGCGTCTTTTGGATTACGACGGAGAAATTGTAAGATTTTGTTGTCATCTAATATTTGATTGAAATTTTTATTTTCCTGTTGGAAAATTGAAAATGATTTATTTCTTTGATTTAATTTTATTGTAATCTGTAGATTGAACGCGATTTTGATGCCAAATTTCCAAATATAGCTGATAACTTTTTAGAAAAGTTTGCTACGTATTATGTTCATCGTATTAATTTCTATATTCAAAATTGTAAGCCAGCCTTATACGCTGAAGCAGCTGATATTACTGATGGTGACCAAATATTTTGTAATTAATATTTTGAATTACTCGTTATTCATTAATTCATTTGTTTAACTTTTGACACTAAAACTTTGTTAAGCTATTGATATAATCAAATGGTTAACGTTACTCGTGTTAATGTTATCATCAAGAAAAGAAAATCAATTGCTTTTAATAATAGAATAATATATTATACAATACATAAAATACAAAAATATTATAAAAATATAGATTTTTATAATACTTTTGCAATTTATTATATTTTTTTGCAGAAAATTTGAGAGCCTTAATTATGTTGAGTGCAATACTCCCGGTATCCAACTCTGTTATCATAAAAAGAGGTAAAGGAAAAAAAAGAGTAAGTTTTGAATTGCGAACATCAAGTCTTGTTATAAATGCTCTTATTATTAATTCTTGAAAGTAATAACTAATGATTTATTTATTCATTTTTTTCTGTAGAAGATTGATGGAAGTGATGATAGTCCTTTAACCGTCAAAACTACATTTCTCAACAAAGATCTTCTAAAAATTCTTCCAGTAATTATTTTAATTTTTTATGATTTTATAAAAATGCAGTTCTACTAGCTTAAAATGAAAAATTAATCACAAAAATAATAGGTGATGTTATGTACATTTATCTTTTTTACAGGACGGAACTAATGTAACTAATTACATCAAAGAGATTCGAGAACGTCAAGCTACGAATATTCAACCATATCTCATTTTAATAAAGGGACAAGGTTTTGAAAAATTTTTTATTGAAGGGGATAATTGGCTAATAAGTGTTGGCGACAAAAGTGGACCGGTTGCGGCTTTTAATTTACTTTATAAGCTTTTTTATGTACTGAACTTACAGTACCCTAACAGTTTGCAAAACTTTTACAATTTTATTGATTGTTATATTTTTAAGATGAAAGACGTAACATCACGACCAGTTGTATCAGCATTACATATTACTTTAAGTAATATTAAAATCAAAGATTCAAGCATGGTTACTGATGATAATCATGATGATTCATCATCTGATTAAAAAATACGATTGTATGACATTTTTTCCTCAGCGTGTCAAAATTTTTGTTTATTTATTGTTTTAACAGTACTTGTGCTGAATGTCAAACAGAAAATGTGTTAGTTTAGTTCTTTTAAAATAATTTAATTATTATTATTTTTATTGATATTACTATTATTATTATTATTATTACCATAATTCATATAATTATTATAGTTATTCTGTGAAGCAGTACCTAATGCTTAATACTAAGGTTGTTTTGAAAATTTAATTACTTAATACTATGAGTCAATATTTATAGAAAAATAAACGTAAATCATTCCTTGATTTTTGTATTAAAAAATTATTTGTTCAAAGAGCTTAAATCAAAATTTTTATACAATTATATTAATACCTAAAGTAGTTTATAACTGAGGTTCTTCATGAATCAGCTTAACTAATCTTTTAAATAAAGTTTACTTATTTAATTATTTAAAAAAAAAATTTTTTTTCGAAACTGTACTAATCTAATGAACTGAACTTTAACAAAATACGACAGTGAATTTAATCGATTCATTGAATTTTACGTGAATTCACTTATTTGACGACTTAAAATCACTTATATTTTCGTGAAAGTGCGATGGTGATATTTTCAAAATGTTACTAGTATTTCAAGTGAATTCAACTTACTAATAATTGAAATTCACTTATAATTTTGTAAAATTCCACTACTTTAATTAGTAATATTTCTACTTAACACAATAGGAATTTTCACTAATTATTTAGTGAGATAGTATAACCCACATTTTTAGTAAATTTAACTTATTCAATTAGTTATATAATTCCACTATTGTAAAAGTGAACTTTATATTCATTTATTGAAATAGTGAAATTTTACAGTTACTTAGTAAATTAGTAATTTTTCGTATCCACTAATTGATATAGTGAATATTCACTTATTCTGCGTGGCTCGGTTTTAGCTTTCACAAATAGTGAATATACACTTCTAATTAGTGAAAAACCACTATTTCATGTTTAGAGAGTACCGCGGTTGACATCAATAGAAAGGGCTTGACTGAACTTAGATTTCGAAGATGGTTTAGACCGACTCGGACCGGTAGATTTTCAGAAATCTTAAAAAAACTACGAAAAAAAAATTTTTTCAAATGTGGTTCTTTTTTTAATAACTTTTAAACGGCTAGACCGATCAATTCCAAAAACTTATCAGCTCTTAACATCGAAAAACCACGTCGATCGCTACCAAGCCGGTCAAAATCGGTTGATTCGTTCGTGAGTTATCGTTGACGAAAAAAATCGACAAAAAGTGTTTTTTTCGGATTGCACCGAAATTTTCGGTCTAATCAATTTTTGTTTGAAAGTATATTATAGAATTTAAAAGTCTGCATCGAATGCCGCCAACCGCGTGAAAATCGGTTCATTCATTCAAAAGTTATTGCAGTTTGAAAATTAAAAAAATAGTGATTTATTAAACTCCTATTAAACTTTTGAGCTCGGAGAGCTCAAAACTACACAAAAATTAGATTTTTCAACTCGAAGAGCTTAAAAACATAATAAGTGCAATTTTGAGTGCTTAATTACGAAAGTAGCGGGAAGGTGCAGGGATGGCCTTCACGGTCAACCGTTTTCTTAATTTTTTTTTACTAATATATTTATTGATTACACACTTTGATAGATTAACAATAAAGTTACATCGTAATAACTAAATTATTTCATCAAACAACTACAATCTACAGATAATAATACATCATCATCATTATTATTATCAATAATTTTACATTTTTAAGTATAACTTCATACAGAATATAAAGAAAAAAATATATTCATATCACAGTCATAGATGAACAAATTACTCAACAATAATCTACTGTGAAGAAGAGAAACTTGTTAATCTTTAAAATTTTCACCATCAATCTAACATTTATTATTTATAATCCAATATTTTAATTTATGTATCATGTCAGTGTACATAATAACTAATAACTAATAACATTCATTCATATCAAATGGATGGAAGATTTTATTTTGACACGATCAATTATTGTGCATCGAAAAAAAATATACATGCAGCTTACTCTCCACATAAATCTTATTTCTTCTACGTAGATATATTTTTTTTAATGATCAACGGATTATAATGATTATCAATTATTATCATTAGTCATGATTCACTGTATTATAATTGTAATAATTAATTATATTCAAAATTCATTATAATTTATAATATAGACGTATCAGTCTGCTGTAATGAAATTGAACATTAAACAGCTCAAGTGTGTCAATTCGGTAATAAATATGAGACCCAGATACGTTCAGTTAGCTTATTGTAAAACGTATGAATAAACTTTAGTTATCTCAACACGTTCATATATTTTGCACCATAGTTTTTGTAAGTAGTCTTTATTGTGTTACGCATCTTTGTTATCATTATTCGTTAATTATAATTATTAGTGATAAGTATGTGTAATAACTACAAACAGTTGAGACTGCTAATATTTGTCGCAGAGCTTATATTAACGACTCACGCTAATGTTGTAAATTGTAAGAGATAACACCGGAGCATACATAAAAGAATTTATTATTCATAGATCATAGTAATTAAATTTAAATATCTATTTTTCATTCGTTGAAACCCTGATTTTGGGTTTGTTATTCTTTATGCTATTTAAAGTTATTCTAAGTTTAACTATCAAAACGACATTATGTAAAACTTCTTTAATAGACTTAATTTTTATTATTGTTATTTGATTTTCGATTAACGGCCTTAAATGCCCGTACTTAGTTACTTCCAGATTCAAATTTTATATCAACAGAAATCATAAGTTACAAAATTCAATATTTTTTATCAAATTTAATAGTGAGACAAAATTACTCTTTTTTGTGCTCGGTTTAAATTCAATTACTTGAAAGTTCGTTTAATTTAAACGTTAAATTAATTAAATCAGAAATTTTTTTATTATTTATTGGTCTAATTAAAACTCGATCGAGTGAAAATTATATGAAATTAAAATTTTTTTTTCGTAGCGAGAAAAATAGTGAATTTGACAGATATTTACAGATTTTTTTTCTGTTTAATATTACGAGATTATATTCAGTATACAATTTTACAAAAACAATTTATCCTTTTGAAATGAAACTACATTAACGATATATTCCTTCAGAATTCTTTTTTTTTAATATTCTGTGTGATAGTTTTGAATCAAGAAGAAATCTTGAAACAACTTCTTTTTTGAAAAAGATAAAAATGTCAAAAAAATATCCTTGTACAAACTTATCCTGATGAATAAGCTCTTTTAAAAATATCTAAAGCTAAAAAAATATTCAGCGGAGTATCTATTTTTTAATAAAAAGTCATTAATAAATTAACCTTTTGTTTATATCGATACTGCCATTCTAATACGTCGTATCCCATATTTTGAAAATTTTACAGAAGACGGTAAAAACGATTCATTTTTAACATTGATTAAATGGGATTCGACTGACAAAAATATTTATTTAAAAATAGTATTTAAACTAATTGAGTGTTATTTCTACTGAAAATAACGCAAGAGCCTTTGGCCATATATAATAGCTAAATTTGTCATTAAAGACAAATTTGGGAATTAGGGAAATAAAGGATAAGGGGGAAGGGGGGGACCTTTACTCAGTAGGAATTTTCGGTAACTGAAAAAGTAACTCGGACAGTCCAGACCGGGAATCGAACCCGGATCATTTGGTTACGCGCCAAAGGCTCTACCAGTTAAGCTATCCGAGACACTGTCCGTAATTACTATTCAGTCACCTAATAAGAGTGGATTGACCTTTAAAATTTTAATACGACTTGCATAACATTGTTATGATTCTATTTTTCAAAAAAAGTAAATTTGTCAAATTTTGTGGGATACGACGTATTAAAATAGCAGTATCGATATGTATTTTTCTAGCCGAAGATATTTTGAACAAACCTACACAATTATTATATTAGTTTTTATTTTTATGACTTAAAATTGATGATAGTCATAAACATTAGCGTTATGAAAATAACAAAATTACTCGGTGTCTTATAGATAACTTTTTTATATTTTTAATTTATCGCCCTTAAGAAATTAATTCCATAAAATGAACATAAATTTCATCGCTTTTTAGAAAATAATTGACATTTTTTAACATTTTGTTTTTCTCGTTTGTGAAATGTTTGACATATTTTGCGACGATCGATTTGCGGATCAAATTTAAAGTATGAATATTTTGATATGAAACGAAAGTTTCTATATTTCTATTATTGCTATCAATAGAATACTAAACAAAAATAAGGCCTTGCAATGAAAATCTAAAAATTAAAGGCTGTATTTCAAACTAAAGAACATACCAATAGAAAAATTATTTCTTAAAGCATAAAATCTGTTTATAATTTAGTGGTAGATAGTTAATTAATTTGATAGACCGTAAAGTAATTTTTCTTTAATTATGAAGCTTAGTAGTGGAATTTGTCAGTGATTACGATCATTAATAATTAATAATAGATAAATAAAAAATAAATTAAATAGAAGGTTGAATAGAATGTTCGATATGATTCAACTTAGGAACGAGAGTCTGTAGAGAAAAATATCGCGATCGGTCGGTGGCGTCGACACTGGTAATATGTTGAAACTGACAAGGCTGACTGATGTTACTCTTCGTAGGTAAAACAAATTTCTTCTGTGGAGGCTGTTTCTTCTTCTTCTTCTTGCCGGGCACTGAAAGGCTTATGTTCTCCGGACAAGAAATGAGACGTTCAATATGCTGCCAGAGATCATTAGCGGCTTTTGAGTTGTCGAAACTTAATCCTGCTAAGCGTGTGTGATCGGATGATAAACACATTGTGTGGAAAGCTGGTCCAGATACCTGTCAAATAGTTTCATTTATTAAATATGCTAATTTAAACTTTTGTTAACAATCGGATTTTTATTTTATCCATTTATATGTTCTTGTATCGACATTACGTGACATTTGTTAGTTGTATAGAAAAGTTAAGAAAAGTATTTACCTTGTAAGACGATAAATTGTCGATAGTTTCACGCCATAAAGTGAAACAAGTACCCCTTTCAGCAAGTAAGATTTGTATACGTCGTTTTGATCGAGATCGTGTTTCACCTAGATCTAAAACCACCACTGGAATACCGGTAAATCGAAGATCCCAATGCTCACTTTGCGCTGCATTGCCCAGATATAAATTTGCCAGGGATTCACAAACGAATACCTACAAAATTTAATGTCTATCTTTAGATTTTGTAAAAATAATTCTCCGTGCAAAAAAAATTGTCTCATGATGAATTACATTCCTTAGTTTATGTTTTAAAAATAATTAATTTATCAAAAAAATCATTTCAATTTTTTTTACAATAATAAAGTTTTTTTTATTTTCTCAATTCATGTCGTATAAAAAAGCTAAAAATAATTTCCATTCTTTTGTTTTAAGGGCCAAAGTTTAATTATTTTCCTTAAGGCCAATAAAAGATAAAAAAAAAATTGAGGTTCTTGAAGCACAAAATAGAATTTGCATCTTATATAATTTTGAAGAGGGAAATTGCCTTGAATCAAGACGAAAAATTCTTTAATCAAGTAAAATTTCTTTAAATCAAGAAAAATTTCCTTAAATCAAGAAATTTTCTACTCAAATCAAGAATGTTAAGTTCTTCAAAATTATATATTCAAGAACATTTTTTTTTTCTGTGTACAATAATTGTAATAATACGCTCGATTTTCTAGTAAGATTAATTTTTTTTTGCACGGACGTAAACATAATTGTTAATAAACAACGTCATAAGTGGACATTATTTTTTATTTATTAAGTTAGCATTTTCAAAAAGAAGCAACATTTTGAAAGTTACTACCTTCATTTTTCTCAATCGATTGTAATTGACAGATCAATGTTAAGACAAAATTGAAAATGATTAACCTCGTTATTTATATTGAATAGGTCTTGTTCAATTATTCAATTAGAAAAGATATTTTAATTGTGCAATCAACGTTTGTAAGCTAACTAATTTCATCAACCACAATTGATAGTCATATTTTTAATTTTTAAATGGAAAAATTTCATCAAAAACAATTTTGTTTTCCTGAATTTTTTTTTGGTCTAAATATATTTTTTCGGCGCATATGTGACAGCAAAATTTTTCATTTTTTTCTCTTCTGTATATCGTAAACACACTAAAAATTATTTTTATTATTCTCATATATTCTCTCAGCACAAATCCCGTGAAACATAAACATCAAGAATCTCTTCTTCTGAGTATTTATTTTATTACGTCTTTCTCAGTACTCATACTCTCAAAGTACTTATCATATGTATCTTTTTTTTCAATTTCAAGTAATTTAATACTTGATAATACTGTATGTAATATAAGGATATCGATAAGTACGGCGTTGAAAAATATTGAATGGAAAAGACAATAATTAAAATTTTATCGCTGTGGAATAAATAAATGAATTTTGGATAGAAAAATCTTTCTAAGAATTAGAAGAAAAAAATCACTTTTAACTTTCCCGAAAGTTTAGAACTTTATACTGGAAGAGAAATTTCTGTAGTTTAACTTAAAAAAACTCAAATTTTCAGATGATCAATTTGAAATGCTAATAAATTTTTTTTTTATTCTGTGATTGTGTGAAGGTGTGAAAATGTTTCAAAAGATTCGAACAAATCCATAAAAATAATTCTTGCATCACACGTTAATTTTCATTGAATTTAAATATTTTTGACCCTAATGATTCTAATAACTTACAAATTTTTCTTTACTCATTGAGATAAAAAGTGGTAATCTAAAAACTTTCGATCTTTTTTTAAAATAAATCTTAAAGTTTAAAATAGGTCGTGACAAATTCACTTTTTAAATCCCTTTTTATCCTTTGTTCATTGAAAGTTCTTAAGTCTTAAGTCTTCTTACTGTAGTGCTCTAAAACTAAGATTTATTGGCTAAATATAATAACAATCATAATGAGATCACTATTATATCAATATACATGTACCTATTCTCAATATAATAAAACAGAAAAATATTTACACTGCATAGTAAATAATATATATTTGATAATAACATTCAGTGTTTTTTTAGTATGATATAAATCTTGATTTTCCAAGTATAAAGCTTATAGCTTGATTAATGAGTTTTTGATAAAAATCGTAACGCGTAATGAAAACTGATAGTGTATTTAACTTTAACAGATAAATAAATATTGATCGAACTATTTTAATAATAAATAAAAATTGATGGTTCATTTTAGAAACATTGAATGTTCCAAAGTTACAAAGTGAAAATATATTAAATTATGTACTGAATAAATAAAATAAAATAATAACGTAGAACAAGATAAGATAGTGGACGTACCAGATTAGCAAAAAATGTAATTTCATGAATCATTCGTAAGCTTTAATATTTAAGCAAAAAATATTTCTGCTATGATTTATTAACTATTTATTTTTTAATTGTTTTGAAAATCCTAGTCTGCAGAGAAAAAAAATTTTTTTTTTGTAAACTTTACCTCTTTTCGGTAAAAAACTATTTAGTAGAACGATTAATTCAACTCATTCCAAAAGAAGAAGGATAAGCAAATAAAAAAGTAAATAATTACCTGTGATTTTAATCCACGAAAGAAAGTTTCGAGCTGTTCTCGTTCAAGCTGTGTGACTGGTTCCAACCGATTTTCATCGTTATTCTCCGAACTGCCTTCACTTCCCTCGTAACTCGACGTGGCTGACGTGTCTGCTTCACCTGTTGATGACAATCGTCTTCTTTGACTTGTATTACCGTACTCACTGTAGTAAGACGAACTGTGAAGGGACAGATTTGACTGTAATGTTGGACAGGAAGAAGCGTACGCTGCACCGTTCATTGTATGCTAACTGGAAAAAGTAAACAAATAAATAAATTAACTAGTTTTAATAAATTAATAGTTTAAAAAAATTAATAACTGTAGTAGTCTATTTCTTTATTTCAATAATTGTTTTAAGCTATAACTATACTTTTTGCAATATCTGAATGAAATTAATTAAGTTTCACAATAATTAATCAAGCCCGCAGAATGTAGATATCAGTAAAGTGATACAATCAATTAAATTTGGATATAAATATAAATATTAAGATGGTATTCCATGATTACAATAATGTGATGGTTGAATAAAGAAAATAGGACAAGTGTCGTAAACTGGTGGTATGTATATCTCAAAGACTGAGGAAAATCTGCATCGTGCCCCTTGACTCTTGAGGGTGTTAGCCTTTGCGAACACGGCGTTATTCTTGGGGTCCCGTGACGTCATAAGCTTCTTGAATGTCAGGAAAAGGATTTTATGGCTTGGAGAGTACAGTGGTTAACGGAAAAATTTTTGAAAGTGAAAAAGTACTCTCATATAATTATAAATAATGTATTTTCTGACTCAAAATGTTGCGAAAATTTTCTTGTAATAAAAAAAAGAGTAATATTTTGGTAATAAAATTTTTATCTTTATAAGTCTTAACTTTTATGAACTAATTTATTTTAGTGTATTAATTCAAATTTTTGCTGGTATTGAGTGTATATCTATATATATATAAGCGAAATACCACTCACTCATCTATATATATATAAGCGAAATACCACTCACTCACTCATCACGAGATCTCCGAAACTATTCGCCCGATTGACTTGAAATTTAGCATACTTACTCCATTCGTGATGTAGACGCTCACTAAGAACGGATTTTACGCAATTCCTAGCTATAATGAATTTTTCGACTACCATCACGTATGCTACTCCCTCCCCTCCCGTGACTTCTTCCCCCTTCCCTATATCTCTCTCTCTTTTTTTTTTTTAGAAAATGTCATTTTGATTCGCCAATCTAAGAAACCCATCAAGTGGCACCCATCAATTATAGAACTCACCCTCCCCCCGCAACCACCCACGCTAATCAACCGTTGCCATGGTTACCGTTGCCATGGATACCGTTGCCATGGTTACCGTTGCCATGGTTACCGTTGCAATGGTTACCGTTGCTATAACAACTGTTAAAATAAATAAATTGTAATAACAAATTCAATAAAAGTAGAAAGTTACTGAATATTAATATTCTATACAATTATTATTCAACAGTATTATTCAATACAATGTTAGGCAAATACATCGATTTTTATCGATTGATTGTTGGGACAGTAGGAATTCATAATCATACTTTTTTTAAGAAAGAATAGCTAAATCATTAATAACTGAAATAGCTAATATGTATTGGAATGATTATGAAGGATTATGAAGGACCTAGAAACTTGAAATTTGGTAGGAATTATACTTTTGCCCTGTAGAGGTCAGCTAAGAACGGATTTTAAGAAATTCCACCCTCAAAGGGGTTCGCGGGGGCGTTAATAATGAAAAACTCCCATTTTTAAACTGTAGCTCCTATCAACTCCAATTTTGGTAGGAATCTTTTGTAAGAGATGTAGAAATAATCTATAAACGAATTTTACGATATCTCATCTCACAGGGGGTTGCGGGGGTGGGTATTAACAATCGAAATTTTTAATTTTCAAGCTATAACTCCTACAAACTCTAAATTTTGTAGGAATTTTCTGTAAATGATGAACAAATAATTTATGAACGAATTTTACGATATTATACCCCAAAGAGGATTGCGGGGGCGTTAATAATGAAAAATTCCCGTTTTTAAAACCGTTTGCGAAGGTGGGTGTTAACATAAAAAATTTTGAATTTCCAAGCTATAGCTCCTATAGACTCCAAATTCTCATTTCAAATTTTTTTCTTCGTGTCAATTATTATTGTGTTTTGAAAAAAAGGCCTCGCAAACATTATAGTGATTGCACATTGAAAGTTACAATGAATATTAGCTGGAATAATTTCATGGATAAAAGGTATATGCTTATTCGATAAAATTTGGAATTTGTAAAAGTCAAAACAATACTCTAATCAAATTTTAAGTTTAGATCAAAAAATACAATTCTATAAAATGCCCAGCGAAGCGGGCGGGTAACAGCTAGTATGGAATAAAAGCGATTAAACATATTAAGACAGTCAGTCTGGTCTGTTGACATTTCAAATGATTTGTAAATATTATTTAATTTTTTAGAGCTTAGTGTTTCCATATTATTATACGAGTAGATTATACTCAAGAAACATATTAAAAAAATACGGGGACGGTTCCAACCAGGATTCGAACCTGGATCTCCCGATCATATATTTAGTGTACAACTATTTAAGTTAGCTCTTCTTCCTCAAGAAACATATTTTTTGTTTTTCAAAATGGTGTTCTTGGTTCAAGATGTCTTTTTTTTTTAATCAAATTAACTTTTCTATTAGTGTGGAAAAGTCCATTCGAGTCAATTTTTTACTTTTTAAGATTTATTACATTAATATGACGATTTGGTGTCCCTTGGTTGTAATTAGTATCAAAAGAAGTATGAGAAAAAAAGATTATCTGTAAAAGAAAAACTAGATCACCCAAAATTTTAATCATAACAAAAAACAAAATATTTTTTAACCAAATACTGTTATTAAAATTTTAGTCAAGAAACATAGAATTAAAATCATGACGACTGAGGTCTTAAAAAATCGTATTGAACTTCAAAAATTAATCATCGTCATTACTTTTAATATCGATATCTGAGAGAGGGGGGAAGCTTTGCCCGCTATCCCCCACTGGGGGTTCGTCCCTGGACTCAAACCGGAAATTCGCCCTTAGGCCCCCTTATTTAGATACTTATTCTTTCCTTAGCAATATTAATATTTGAGTTGTTTTTGTACCGAGCAGTTATTACCAAAGTTATTTTTGTACCGAATTTTTTTTACGTGAGTTGTAATGACGGAGTATGGTTTTGCCTAGAATTATAAAATGCCGAATTATTCATGTCGGTTTCCATTTTTCCGCGGATAGTATTTTTTTTCATATAAATTGAACGCCCTCTTTCGTTCTGACGTGTAAATCATAAAAAAATAACCAACAAAATGATTTATTTCATTAAGCAAGGCTATTTTAGTAATAGCTTTTTAAGTTTATGCAAAATATTTTTAGTTAATAAGAAAAGTTTCTGAACATGAACAAAAAACACAATAACATGAAAATTCTGACAGCCTGATCTGAATTTAATCTTGTCTCATGTTTTATAGATTCCCATTAACATATCTTTTCTTGTTAATTTAAAACAGAAAATACTTCAATTTATAAAATAATATTGATACTATAATTAAATTGATATTTACGGATGATTTATTAATTAAACGGTGAGATAAAGTAGTTCCGAGTAGAGGTTAACTCCCAACAAAATAAATACAGTTAAGTAATCGAATATACGAACGGAGTAAAATAAAATTTCAAGGTGGAGCCGTTACATCCACTCAAGCGATTGAATAGTCACGTACCAGATTATTAATAAGAGTAACTATAAACATAATATTATGAAAACTCATAATATAGGAGATAAATTTTCGAATTCTTAGCAAAGTGATCTACATTATATTGCGATAAAAAGAAATAAACTAAGCGTGGGAAGAGTATGTCTAGTCTGATTGCCTGAGAAACAGTCCAAGATCTAGTTATATCTATATATTCCTACGGATGTATATGTGTATGTATATGCTCAAAGGGGGGGCTCAACAACAATTATATAGGATACATATGAAAATATATAGAGAATAGAGGAACCTTATCGTACTTGGAAACAATGCCCAACAACGACTACCACTCGACTGGTATTTCATGACGGAGAATGGACTTCCGGTGATGTATGAATGTATATCGTATCATGCGACTACGTATTTTCCTCTATACGTCTCTAGTTACATTCATTACGATCCAAACTGAGTTATCTATCATTATGCACACACCGACATCCATCAAACGATGTTTTTTTATAAGAAAAAACAAGAATGCTTTCCAAATTT
Source organism: Cotesia chilonis (assembly GCA_018835575.1). Taxonomy (NCBI): domain Eukaryota; kingdom Metazoa; phylum Arthropoda; class Insecta; order Hymenoptera; family Braconidae; genus Cotesia; species Cotesia chilonis. The sequence goes on from RJVT01000130.1 coordinate 169,047, forward strand.
TGGAAGCCACGTGCATCCTAAAATGTTAGCTTTAAATGTCAATCTAAATTGCAGAAGTTGAAATATTTCTCTCAATACAAAATGAAATTTTTTTTTGGCATTTTAGAAGGAATTTTAATATAAATTATAGTGATGTTTTGTAATCTTACTTGAACAACTATAATTTAATTACTCATTTTTGGGATAAAAATTAAATCAATTATTGTAAAACTTTTACTTATAGATTATAACATTGTAACTACTTGGGTAATCTGAAAAACTATTTCGGTCGAGAAGAATAATTATTTTTCAATAATTTAAACTAAATTCTGTACCATACATTTAGTTATTATAATTACGAGCATGAACACAACAATGTTGTGAGGTTTGACCTAGTAAACTTTTGAAAATGAAATTTGCTTGGCTGCCAGTGTAGATCGTTCAACTGAAAATTATAAAAGTCGATTTGAACTTGGGTAATTTCAATTTCTGCTAACTAAGACTGTTGAGTTCATTAACTATACTTCACTCACTAAATCTGAAACAGTGAAAATGACTGAAAAATAGTGAATAATTAGTGTTTCAGATTTGAAAAGTAGGTGAAGATTTTTTTGAATTAAGCTGAAATAAACTTTGTTGATAGCTGATAGAAAAACTATCTCAATTCAAGAGAAATATTCCTTGCAAAAAATACATTTTAAAGATAACCAGTTGTCAAGCTTCGAGAATTTCTGGTTTTGAATATTGTTTTCTTGGCTCAAGAGATCAATCTATTATCTCCGGTCGATAACTATTTTTATTTGATTCATTGATTCAAGAGTATGTAATGTTTAATCGATGCAGAAAATTTTTCATTAAAAAGGCCTTTATCTGATTTTGTACCTTTTTAAGGTTTCATATGGTTTTCAGTGATATTTAATTTATTATAATTATTTTTCAGCGTAGGTTAAATAGATTAAAATTTTCACACTCGATAAAATTTATTTATTTTGTTTCGCATAAGTAAATGTTGTCATATATCAAATGTTAATCTATATTATTAAGAAAATGAGGAAAATTTTATGACAGGCAAATCTCTCTTATCAAATTTCCATATATAGTTAATTTTGGTACCTTCATCTCCTTTCATGGTTTTATATATTTATGGCAATAGCCTATTTTTATAGGAAGTTTTTTGAGAAGTTTTCAATAGTCCCGAAAAAAATGTTCAGACTTGACCATAAATAGTCATGCCTAATTGTTTGTTCTTTAAGTTTTTTCTTTCTTTTGCGTTACATTTTCCATTGAATGATTGATAATTAAACATGTCATGACAATATTATTTTTTCCAAAAGTACTCAAATTATGTATATTATGATGAAAATACCAAAAAATCATTAGGCAAAAGATTTTTGTTCTTAAGTCGTAATCGTCGGCAGTATGGAAGGTAGAGGTAACTCTACCCTCTATAATCAGCAGTCATATATAGTCACCACAGGTTCTTAGTTTTATTTTCTTCAAAAAACTTTATGTTCGTGGTACAAAATTAGTAAAACTTCATTCGAAATAGCAGAAAAACTTTTCAAAAAACATAATTTTTACCAATGGATCACTATCGAACAAAAAATCTTCGAAAATTCTTTCACTTATTGAAAACATATAAATGTGAATAAAGTGAATAAATAAAGTAAAGTACGTGTGCATAGGTATACAGAAGTACACTGACCCCATTGCGGTGTTTTAATTGGCTTACGTTAAGATCTCATAATTTTTTTTTCACTCAGTTATGTAGAGATAAAACTCATATTATACTACACTATTTAATTCTAGGAGCTGAGAGTTAATTAGACTTTCCTGACCTGAGGCATCGGAAGAATTTTTTTTATCAGCTATTACATGGTTTTGTGGAATGCTTAAATTATTTTTAATTCCAAGTGAGATAATATATAATTACAATAGTATAGATAGAATAATAATAGTGAAGTAAAATTATTATTATCTACTAAAATATATAATTAACAATGAACAGTCATCCGAGCTAAAGTGACAAAAATCGTTTTTTTGTCCTCGAGTTTAATTAAATGAGTAATCAAGCATATGTCCGTTCTCGGTTTCAACTCCAACTGTCAGATCTTAATGGTATCATTAACGATAGCATGGGTGCAATGAAACTAATTGACCGTGTCAGTCTCCGTACTTATATTCAAGTCAATGAATTTGAAATGTCAATGGATGATGTCATTAAATGTTAAAGTTACTTTTTTTTATCATTTGTAATAAAAAACTGAAACTATTTTTCAATGTTTAGAAGTTCAAGGTTATCGAAGTATAAAAGGATCTTTATGCAAAAATTTTTAGCTCGTTTTTAAACTAGAATTTAAATTTGCGCGCGCAAGCGCGCGCCTGACTATAGAATTTGCATATATTTTCATGCTCATGATATATTCAACCAATCACATCACAAATAAATTGGTTTCACATATATTTAATCTCTATTTTAATATTAAGATATGGGCGCAATTAACCAATGTTCTTGAAACATAATTGACAAAATTGATGAACAGAATAGAAAAATCTGATAAAACAACTTGATCGAGTTAAAATTAAAATGTTTTTATGAAAAATAATTTATTTATTTATTTAATAAAAATTGGAAATCAAAAGAATAATTGAATGATTTAATCCATTATCCGACAAATTATTGTTATTATCAAAAAAAAAAAAAAAAAAAATTATTTGTCGTAGCTCAGTTCCAGATTTTTCACTTTCAATAGTAATTAAAAGAAACGATTAATCAATAAGATTTTATTAAGAACATTCTAGAATTTCCGATGAAATAATAAATTTATTCAAAGTAAAGTTTTATCATAACTGTTTCAAACCACCATTAAAAGAGACTTTTAAATGGTCGGAAACTGGGCTCCGTATTTTAAAAAATAGTTTATTTTTTGTTTCAAAAATGCACAATTATATAATTATACACAATTATATATAATTTGGATGAATTACTAAGAAAATAATAATAGTTGATGCAAAAATTGAACCACAGAATGTTTTTACCAAATTTGAAAATATGGAACACAAAAAAAAGTTCGATATGTTTACTTATTATAAATAAAACCCAAGCAATTTTATGAATTATTCAATACTCAATGTCAGCATGAACTTTTTACAACTCCCGCAATATTATAATTTAATATTCCAATACTAAGTTATTTACAAACTTTAATTATCGCGTGAAAAAATCAATGTCGAGAGGGTAATCTGAAATTCTTCAATAATTCTAAAAAATTAATAAAATTTAATAATTTATTTTCAATAGTACAAAAAAATGACTAACGATCTGAAATTCAACTTTACCAACAAAAAAAAAAATAATTTCAAACTTTGATTATATCATTATTATTAACAAACAAAAAATATACCTCACAGCATAGAAACATAAAACCTCTTGTACTTGCAGAATGGGGAAGGGAAAACAAATATTAAATATTGGCATTATTTAACCGTCACTTAAACAATGAAAAAAAAAAAAAAAAAAAAAAAAACACTTTTAAAGTATCTCTGACGTAATGCTGTGTATCTTTGCATAATTATTTTTCTTCACAAGTATTTGCGTCGTATTATCGCTTATTTATGCTCAAATGGTGAATGAAGATAAATATTTCTTTTTTTTCCTAGCTCTGTCACTTTGATAAAATTAACACGTTTCCTTTAACAAGATAATTGATTAATAAATGTTTCATCTATCATTATCATTATGAAAAAAAATTAAGATCACCTAATTAAAATTTGATTGCATTAAATTAATTTATAACGTTAATAAATTGAAGAAAAAAAAACGACTAAATGTTATAATGAAAGTGTAAGCAGCTTTGTAAGTATCGTGTGTTATTACCCGATTTATTTAATTCTCCATTACTTTCTTCCGCGTGAACTTGTTTATTCGCATGACGTGAGACACTGGATATGAGACATTAAACCGGATATGGAATAGCCCCCTACTCTACCCCCTCGTACTTATGTACTTAAGTATGGTTTTTACACAATACATAGAGGTTTTATTAATTGGAAGAGACTCAATGACTCATCGTCATCATCATCTTCGTCGTTGTCGTCATCATTATTATTATCATCCGAGATGCATATGATCAAACAATGTTTGTGAGAAAATTCTTGTTCAACATCTTGCAGATTGTATATGCTATGATGGACATCTATGCACGCTATGGTCTGCACATCTGTATTAGTTTATGCACTTAACTTATATATGTGTCTAACTGAAAACATCGTTCCGATCTAGTGAAAAAATTTTCCATGCCATTGAACGTTTTGCTCGAAGTAAAACTTGGAATGCGTAATGGAAATATATATATATATACAACTTAAGCTATGTTTGTGTTTATATTCAAGTGAGGATATTTACTCAAATATTTATTAATTCTGGTTAAAGTTGGTAATTTATGACTATGGTTATCATTATGATTGTTGAGGTAAAATGAATCAGGTTTGTGTGTATGGAAGATAGTGTGCATAGAAAAAAAAATGTCCTATAATGCAACACTGGCTGTAATGACAACTGACGCATACTTCGATAAGGAAAATGTTTAAGACGTGTCAATGTGAGTAGTTGTGGCTTTCTAGTAATGAAAATAATGGTAATAATAATAATGATAGTAACATAGGATAGAATAATGTTAAAATATTTTTTAATTAACATGGACATTTGTCGAAATATCGTAATTTTAAGATGTGATGCTCCATTATTTTTTTGCCATGAATAATTGAAAATTTAATTTAATTTTTTTCATTTAAGATTTAAAAATTTTCTAAAATTTCATTAGAATTGTTTTAATTAAGGTTTAAGTTGGGTCGTGAGCGTAGTTTTTTTTTATCTTTTATACCTAATCTTTATTAATTCTTTTCCATTCAATTCAATTATTGAAATCTTCATGTTAATTTGTACACTTTAACAAGTCTTAAAAATTGATAAAAGTAAGAATCATGTATTGATTCAATGAGAAATAATTATAAATTTTCAAGTAAAAAACAACACAATTTTCGTAGATATCAAAGAATATGAATAATTTTTTTTTTGCATAAAATTTATAATATTACATTTATAATAAATGGTACTCATTTATAATGAAATACATTTTTCGACTAAGAACCAATTTGAAAAACACACTTTAATAGAAAAACAAACTAAAAAGTGGATGATAATTTTCAATAAGTTGAAAATGAAAATAGAGTGATCAGCAAAGATTCATTCTCTCGTAAAAAACGCAAATGCTTGACATTAGTTGTTATAAATATTTTATTGACAAATATCTTAAAAGCAACTCGCGCTTTAATACAATAAAATGCAAAACTAATATTAAAGCATACTGAAAATATGAGTCATCTAATGAAAAAAAAAAAAAAAAAAAGTCAATCGTCAATTTGAACATAACTTCGATTAGAGTAATAGAACCAAAACAAGAGGATATACTTAAAAAATCTATATTGTAAACGCGGATTAAGTACGAAGTAAATGCGCAAGAAGCTTTTTGTTTATTTAATCTCGACATAGATTTCATTTTAAATATAAGTTTTGTTATTTTATTGTTTTCATAAAAAGCAGCTATTCTACAGTATCTACGCGGAAATGTTTTAGATCGATTTAATACGAATGAAAATAAAATCCATAACGACTCCGGGATTAGCTCCGTAAAAAAAGCTATTGTGCCTCACAAACCGAAGCAATTGGGGAAGTGCTTTCATTTCGACAAATTACTGACATATAACAATCGTTGTTTATTCAATTTTATAAATAATACTATACCAAAAGTATTCGTAAATGTTAAAAAAATTAAAAAATCATAGTCAAAGAGGTAACTCTGTCATTGACTGACTTTCAGCTAACATTGGTTAAAAAAAAACTGATAAAAAATTTGGCATTGACGTCGGCTAATCCATAGCGTGCACCAAAACAACATATCACCCATTTCACAAATGTTACTATGGCAAATCTTGAAAGTGATAGAAAAATTTAGATTTTATTCAAATATTTTTCTAACAAAAAAACAAATATCAATACAAACTATCTTTATACTTTTATATCATCATTTTTTTTATTCTAAAGTAACTACCGAAAACAATCCTCAAAACAAAAATAATAAAAGATAAACTACAGAAGTATTTTATTTAAGAGATAGTAAATTACTTCTTACTTTGAAGCAATATTTACAGAATGTTAAAATAAAGTATTTTTCTAAGCTTAGAGTTCCAATGTTCCAGAAATTGCAGGGAGAATTTGACAGGAATCTGAGAATCAACCATACATGGATATTAAAAATTTATATAACATTCTTTTTGCTAGTGAAAAAGAAAAAAATGTTATATTTCAATTAAGAGTTGACTGCATGGTATTAACTTTAAAAACAATATTGAATTTTTATTAGTAATTTATGATGCGATAAATGTTTTATTCATTAATATTTTTAATTATATGACTGCTTAAGACTCTTCTATGATAAAATAAACTTTTAAAAATAATTGACTTATTTTTCATTTTAATATGCACTATGTTTATTCCAATGAGAATCTTGATAAAATAATTAGATGCGCATAAAAATATGTTTATAAAAACTTGTATGCAAGAACTTTTTTTATCAAATCTGCTCAGAAACTTTTGATATAAACACTGTTCTGTTTACCGGGAAGGAAATTACAATTTCATCTAATAGGAAATACGTAAACTGATTTGACGCAAAGACCGACATATTTTCATGTCAATCGCGAAAATATGATCTGTTGTAGGCACAGTGAATAATATTACTATATAGCACGTCAGAGAGTAATCAGACGTAGTAATTCGCGTGTTTGCCACCCTCGCCGTCGGCTTAGTTAACATTAGACTCATGGGATGGAATGTCCTACTTGGCGTTCAGTTTACTATTAAATGCAATTTTATAATGTATCTCGTGAAAAAATATTTTTTAAAAATTGAAATGACTCTAACTGGAAATAAAAATAAAAAAAAAAAAAACCGTACTCATTAAATAATTCAAGTAGTCATACATAATTAATTTTAATTAATCACGTGTAATTAGAAGCTTATGAAGTAAATTATAATTTTTACAAAAAATACTTTGACACAACATGCATAAAATCCTTTATTTATGATACAGTTATGAAAGTATTATTTCCATAATATGACTCGAGTAAGTTACTACTCGCCTTCACCGAAATACGTCTTGCACTGAGAAAAACATATATAATTTCAAGGAGAATTATTCAAATAAAGAATTTTATTTTTGTAAGTGCCGAAAAAGAATTTTTTTTTGTAGTAAAAGTAAATGAATATTAATACTTCAAATTTAGTAATTGAGATTGCTAATATTGTACAAATTTAAATTCAAGTTGAGTACGAATATTTTTGAGTTGTGTACTTTTTAGACGTATTTACATTGTTAAAAGTAGTTGACAGTCAGATTTATAAATCTTTTGTTTACAAATCAATTGTTTTAGTCTAGCAGTTAAGTTTTTTCAAGTCAATTTTTTCAACTCGGGTGTCAAGTGAAAAAAAATATCGAATTGACCTGTTGAATGGTACTTAAATTTTTTATATATTCTGCTCTGTTTAGAAGAATTTTGGACAACCTCTCGCCACCTAACTATATTAAAACGAAACTATTTAATGTTAATAAAATGTATTTCACGAAAATTAAAAAGATATAAAATCAAATCAAAAATAATGTAAAATTTACTGTGCTATCAATTTGCCTAAAAAAATCTTTTCTTGTATAACAAATATATGAGAAAAATTTATTTTCGTATTTTTTATGATTTTTTCTTGTATTAATAATATTGTTTTTAGATTAAAGCAAAAGGTATAATGAATAAGAGAACGTTTTTATAAAATTGATAAAGCTATTACTCGTTACAAGCAATTTTGGCTTAAAAAAATAAAAACGCTCATGAAAAGTAATTATATTTTTTAAAGTAAGCAATCTAATAATTAAGTTTTGAAAAATGTTGATAAAAATAAATGAATGTTACATCGAAGAATATTTACAATGTGGGTTACCGCGCAGCTAATTCATTTTTGGTTCAGGTTGCAGACATTCGAAAGGTAAAAAAAGTCTCGATGCCGTATATCTTTTGAAGATGGTAAAAACAGGTAAGAGAGAGACGAAGAGGCACAAATGTTAGGGGAAAAGAGAAAGAAAATGAGTAATATAGGAGAAGTAAAGAGTAAAGATTAAGATACGGTCAACGAACCAACTTCTTCAAGCCTCCAGGCATTTTATCCTCGTAATTTTTACATACGAAAGACCCATACCGGTCATATAATGTAATGGAAAAATTAAACATACTTAGTCCGATGTCCGATCTCTGGTTCTCTTCTCTCGCATGGTACTCTATTCAAGTTTGTTGCACCTGATCTGAGAGCCAGGTCCAAAACCTTGGACGTCCCGCGGCTTAAACTTTTAACTCTCAACTGACCTTGTGCCCCGCATGTGATGCCGAGAAAGTTATTTCATTCCTCTTCTCTCAACAGTTGTATATTATATGTAGACCTAAGCTGCGCTACTAATAACCACGGCATCGTTTTTTAAAGAATAAAAAGTATAACAATAAAAAAAATTAAGCCGAGGTGAGTCAACAATGACTAACTTCCATTGTAGAGTCAAGGGCATGAGAATATCATTTCGAAAAAATAAATATGATATAGTAACCACACCCGTTATTTGTATAAAATATAATGATAATAAAAATAATAATAAGAAATAACGAGATGTCAAATATTAACTTGAGTAATGAATGATTGAAGGTTGGGGAATAAACTCTACCAATTTATTTGACAAAACTATTGTTATGATCTTATTCAAATTAAAAATATTCGCGAAAAAAGAGAAAAAAAGCTTAAAACTTTTTGTCAGTTCAACTTTGACCTCAGATAACGTTTCAAGGAGTAAATTTATCCAAAAAAGACTATAGACCTTTTTATGAAACGTTCTACTTCCTATCAGAACATGACCTGTTCTTACCACCAGGATGATCCATTAATCAGTTATAGAAATTAGAAAAAAAACATTTCCCATGATAAACAAATGGTTGAGAGCTGTAACTCTCATAGTATTTTTTCTGCCACTTCTAACAATATTTTTTAAATATTTGAGAACTGTAGAAAATTTGATTTTTTTTAATTGTAATAAACATTTATATTTATTATTCGTTCATTAGATTTAATTCGTAATTTTTTAACACTATTCTGAAAAAAAATTAACTTGATTAAACCAAAAAAATTATTTTAAAGAGTTTCACTGTCTTGAAACAAGGCAAAAAATTCTCAAGTCAAGTAAATTTTTTTTAACCAAAAAAAATTTCTCAGTTCAAGAATTTTTCTGCTTAAATCAAGATGATGACGCTCTTCAAAAAGATTATCTTGGTTGAAGAATTTTTCTCATGAATAATGTTAATTCTTTTTTTTTTTCAGTATACGTATACAAGTTACCGAATATATTTTGATGTTTAATATATTTTTAAGCTTTAAAAATTTTGGACCGTATTTGATCTTCTTTTATTTAAACACTCAAGGTGATTTTTACGCTGTGGGCAAGTTGTAAATCAGAAAATTGTAAATTTTTGTGTGGTTATCAACAGTATCAAAATGTAATTATTATTCGAACACTAAACTTGAGATAATTGCAATTAAGAGTGAAGAACGTGAAAACCAAAAATTTTCATGGTTTTGTATTGAAGAGATAATCAGATTTTTGTAAAAAAATTGATATTTATTAGAATACTACCCTTATAATTTACTTAAAATTTTTGGAAATTATTGATATTTTTTTAATTGATTATCATTAACTAGTCAAGGGAGCAAAAATGATTATGAGTTGGAGTGAATAAAAGATGGTCTGTAAGAGAAGCAGAACTAGTGAGTAAGAAAGAAAGCAATAGCGTAAACTATACATCGCACGAAATTGCTTTAATTTAGTATTATAGCTAGATTTGTCAGCTATTTATTAGTTCAGGTCTATAAAAATATTAAAATATTGTTTTCGTGCTATGAATGATAAGTGTGCACTAAAAATTATTATCATTCACTTTTGATGGCTGTGTATGTGACACACTGATCCAGTTGCCACATATGTTCGCTGAAACGCCTCCTGATTATTTTGTCTCATATCAAGGTTCATATTTTATTAAAAAGAAAAATGAAAAGATAATAACAATAAAAAGAATGAATCATTCATGCGAAAAAGTCTAAGTGTAAAAAAATCATAAATGCAAAAAAATTAATCTTCGAATTGTTCAGCAAAAAAATTGTTGTAAATATTAATTTTAAACAAAATATAAAAATTTCAATATTTAAATGAGAAAAAATTCTAAAACTTAAACTATGCGCCTACTTCGAACTATGAGTTCCACAGAGGCGTGAGTTGTATAGAATTTTAAAATTTTAACGTTCAAATTCGAAAATAATGCTGTGAAGCGGGAAAGAATAGGAGTTACGGATAATCATTACATGAAGCGTTCCAACATTCACGTAACAGGATATTTTTGTGGGAAAGGTTTGAGAAAGGATTAGGGAGAGGAACTTCTTAATGTGAGTGTATAGAATATGCGAGAAAAAATTCGAATAGTTCGGACTGGGATTCGAACCCAGAACCTTCCGATGACATGTCGGCTACTCTACCATTTGAGCTATCCGGTCTATACTAAATTTTACTTTCGCTTATTCTATATACATTAAGCCACACCGTCCATCTCACTAATTTTAAAATTTTAAAGTCTATATTAAATTAGACCGAGTCCAACTGCGGTCGAATGATATCGTTTTATTATACGCCCGATGAAAAAGTTTTCGAATTTCTCCGAGAAGAGAAGATTTGTTCTTTGTCAAATAAACAATAGCCAGCTGAAAGGAAATCAACAATAGACGAAAAACTTATTTGTCGGAAATTTGTGGCAATTTCCAGCGTTAGTTACTTTATTTCGCTCGCAAAAATTTGATTTCTAGTATAATTTTTATTTTTAATTATTAGCAATTCTTAAACAACGAGAAATAAATAATTTTTTTTATAATTAAAAAAAAAGTTATCTGAAAGAAATAATTTGCTACGAATGTTAAGAAATTTTTAAAATTGGTCTAAATTTTAAAAGTATTATTTTAAATTCAGTATAATTTTTAACTGTTATAGATCATTCAAAACGAATCATCGTTTTAATTTTAGAACTTCTAAGTTATACTGATAATAATATGTAAATAATTGATTACATCTTTAAAATGAACTAAAGAAACTGTATGAACATTTTTTAACTTAATTATATCTGATAATATATAATTAGTTTACATAACTCAAATGAACTCTTATCTCCTATCTTTGATATCGACCATTTTTCAGGTTTAAAAAATTCCAAAATACAGTCGATTCTCGTTTTAAGTCCTATTCGTTTTGTTTTTTTTTTTTTTTTTTTTAATCAGACTCGCGTTAATATAAGAGAAACACTAATAGGACTCATAACGAGACTCGACTATAATTTTATTTGCCATATCTCTTTTTGACAAAATTACCCAATCTTTTTCTTTATAATGTTTTCAAGTTTTTCTTTAATCTCAAAATCTAGTTCAATACCAAGTTATCAACTATAATTTCGTAGTCAAATGAAGAGCAAACCAAGTCTTAATTATTTCCACTGCATCTGCTCAAAATATCAAAATTTTTTTTAATTCTACAATTCATTATACCATTAACTATTTATATTATTTGCATAGAAGGAAGGAAAATTGGTTAAAGAAAAATATGTAGCGTGTTAGCAGGATCTATTTCTTCAACTCATCCTGTGTGTACTCAAAATATCTCACGATCGTACATGAGGATATAATATGGTATGATTTCATAGCGTCCGGTTCTCGAGTAGAGGGCCCGCATGTATTTTATATGAAAAATCCATTTTTATTCCCGCCAAAGTATCGCTATACACTTAATTATATCTCTTCGTATTACGAAAATAAAAATGAATAGATAAATTTAAACACAAACACAAACGTCCATTAGTAATTAGCATTAATAGAATGTTTGTTTAATTTAACAATGATTTAATTCATTGTAATTAATATTACGTATCAAATATTGTTCTGTTTTATATCGCTGCAATAATAATTTTTAAAACCACAGAACAAAATATATCATAAAAATTTCTAAACGGAATTTTTTGTTAAAAAAAAAAGTTTATAAAGTAATTCATAATTTTTTCAACAAGCAAATTATTTTAAAAATTCCACTAATGGAAATTTCAAAAAAAATGTGAACATATTTTTTAAAAACATTTTTTTGATAATGATTTCTTTGACTTAAATTTAAGAATTTTCAAGTTATAAATAAATATTTTTATTATTACAAAAATATCAATACAAAAAATGCACTAAGCATTTTGAAAAACTTTTTTCCTGTGAAATTTTCAGATTTTCGTTTACAATTTAGTCAAAAACTTTTAAAAAATCGTTGACTTATTTTATGCTTACATCATCAAATATCTGATCAATGTTTAGTTTCAATATAAAAAATAAATTAAAGATAAAAAAACATGTATTCTTTCGGATTTACAATATTTCTACATGTGAAACTGAAAAAAATTTTTTTTTGTAATTATTTGGTTTGAAAAAATTCTAAAAACTTTTAGATCTTTTAGTTTCAATTTTATAAAAATAAATGTTAAATTCATCATCAAGAATTACTATTTATATACTACTGTAATTGATAATTTTTTTTTTTATCTAGAACAAATTTAAACTCTTAACATAAATAAAAAATTCAATGTCGCAATAATTCAAGCATTGAATGAAGAAAACATAAAAAAATTTACCTTTGAACAGAATAATTGTGTATAAAATTTTTGATTTATGCCTTTGATATGTACATTGCAAATTAATAACAAAATAATTAATCACTTCACTAAGATAAATTCCATTTGACAATTCACTCTATAAATAATAGTTTAACTAAACAACGAAAAAATGTATAGAAAAATAATAGTTGTAATCACTGACCGATAATGGTATTGATTTAGCAAATTATTAGCGAGTGAAAACAGTTATTAGTTGTTAGATAGTGTAGTATTAATATTTGAGTTTCAGTCGAAATCACAATACCAGATAGAAGAGAGGAAAACGCGCAGGTCTTAATTCAACGGTGAATGGTGTTAGACTGAGGACTGAGGCAACACAGCGTTTGTGCGTCACGATTCAGCCGCGAGCTACTAGCTGGAACGACCCTCTACTCCTTGCCTCATAGCTACGAGTTATATTAAATAGATATATAGATATAGAAGTTAAATGTAGTAGTGTAGGCTTGGTAAAATCCAGAGCATGCTCTTGCGCACTGGAGATGACACTCTCGATCTCAACTCGTGCTAGAGAGTCCCTTGGAAATACCAAAAAAATTCACCTGACATTTACGATATAATACCTTTGAAGTATCTTCTGTTTTAACTTACTATATTGCTATTGTTACGAGACAACGACTACTTAACATAACGATTTCGATTGATATGACACGTAATATTTAATACATATTTTACTATTCCGTTATAAGTTACAACACCTATAATAAGTTGTGTTATGTTATATGTATTGATATAATGCGGAAAAGACACTTGACAGTAGGATAATTGGGTGCACGGAAACAATTGACGTTGACACCAGACTTTATTATTATAGGTTGATGGGAATCGGAGACAAGACTATGCTTTACGAGCATTGTTTTAATAGCGTTATAATTGGTGAGGAGAAGTTTTACGGTAAAATGTCTCACGAGTTGTAAACAAGTAGGCAAAAGAGTTCTGTAATAATTATAATTGTAAATATAATTGAAACGAAGATGAACAATGAACAAGTTTTTGTTTGATTGTTCTGTGAGGAAAGGGTTTTATTTCCTTTATAATATTTATAATTTGCTTTTATTCTTCTTTTCGATGGTGTGATAAGGTTTTTAGAAAAGGGCTCTGCTTACTCATAAAAAAATTTACTGACATGATCGGATGAAACCGTATTAGATCTAATACAGTGATAAATGCCCATTCGAAATTTTTTGACTAACTAGAAATTAATATGCACGCGCAAACGCGCGCCTTACTATAGGCTTTGCATATATTTTCATGCTTATATAATATATTCGACCAATTATATCACGAATAAATTGATGCGACTTATATTTCATCTCAATTTTATGTTAGGATGCAGTGCTAAAACTATCCAACAGAGGTCGTATAACCGCTAAATCTTATCTTTACAAGACGCTTAAATTTAAAGTCTTAACTTCTACAATATAAATAATTTTTAAGATCCTAAGAAATGATGATTATTCAGGTATATACCGAAAAATTTTATTTTAAAAATATGAGATTGACATACACATTGCAATAAAAATTGATATATTTCAATGATTTTTAACTTCCCGCTAAAAAAATCGAAGATTTTCAAAAACCGGGAAGTTATTGTTATCAACCCGTTTTGCAAAAATCGAATTTTCATTAGATCTCGATGTTTTGAGACCACAAAATGCTTCCCTGATGACCCCCGCGATGTTTTCACCGCGCGCGCGCGTGCGTGTGTGTGTGTGTGTGTGTGTGTGTGTGTGAACTGCTTATAACTTTTGAACTATTAAGCCCATCGGAGCCTACCCAACGGCGTTCTGAAGAGTTCCCTCAAACTTAGATTTCTTGTGAATTTGAACCAATTCGGACCGATAGACTTTGAGAAATTTTGAGATAAATAAAACAAAATTAGGAAAACGGTTGACCCTTAAGGCCATCCCTACAACTTCTCACTGATTCCATGCCTAGGTGCATCCGAGCTTTAAAGTCTGATGAAAGTTTGATAAAACACTATTTTTTTTAATTTTCCAACCGCAAAATTTTTGAATAAATGAACTGATTTTCTCGTAGCTTTTAAGCTTCATAAAGAATCTTTGAGTTTAAATTGATTAAATTAGAAATTTCGAAGTAATTCCGAAAAAACACTTTTTTTGGTTTTCTTTCGTTCACGATATCTCTCGAACGAATAAACCGATTTTAGCCGGATTGGCAGCGATCCACGTGGTTTTTTAATTTTGAAAGCTGGTTTGTTTTTAGAATCGATCAGAGAAGTCGTTTGAAAGTTATTCCAAAAAAACCACATTTGAAAAAAAAATTTTCTTAGTTTTTAAATTCCACATTGTATTCAAAATCTAAGTTTGGCTGAGCCCTTTCAAAGAGCGCCAACCTCGATGAAATCGGTCGAACCGTTCAAAAGTTATCAGCGGTTCACATACTACACATACATACACACACACACACACACACACACACACACACACACACACACACACACACACACACACACACACACACACACACACACACACACACACACACACACACCTACTTGATGAGTATCTACCTTTCACCCAACGAAGGGATTAGTGTGTTTCGCCAGAAGTTGGCAAACATAGAGGACACCATCGGCAAGCTCGACGGCGATGTCATCGTAGCTTGTGATTTCAACGCCAAATCGGCTGAATGGGGTGCTGAATTCTCTGACACTAGAGGAAACGGAGAAGCAGACTTCGCAGCAAGACTTGACCTCATAGTGCTGAATACTAGAACTATTAAAACCTTTAGAAGACCGGGGTACAAGGAATCCATCCTAGACATTTCGCTGGCAATCTCAAGGGTAGCCAACATGATTGAAGACTGGACTGTATCCGAAGAATACAGTAGCAGTGATCACCAGTATGTGACATTCAAAGTTGAAATGCGACCTGCTCCGGATCCACAACGAGTTCTTTAACAGCGAAAGTGGAACGCCAGGAGGTTTGATCTAGAGGCATTGCGAGCGTCACTTGCACGGAGCTGGTCTACCTTACAGAATAATCCGACTCAGGATATCTGCAACGAGACGGAAAAGGCAGTGCTCAAAACGATGAAGAAAATTGCTGCCGCATATGACGCCTTCATGCCGCGGCTGAAAAATCGAATGGAATGGAAAGTGATCTGTAACGATCTCGACAAGGACATCTGGGGTAAAGCCTATCAAATTGTCGCCAAACGACTTAGAAAAGCTTCACCAGAAGCGCCGAAGTCGCCTGCCCTAATGGAGAGCATTGTAGCGGAGCTTTCTCCCAAACACCCACCGCGGGAGAAAGAACACTACGTTAAAAACGGCGAAGCAACACCCTTTACAATCGAGAAACTACAAGACGCATCTAAGTCTTTCAAGACAGGAAAGGCACCTGGCCCTGATGGCATCCCGGCATCCGTGATCAAGACTGTAGACCTGGAATACCTAGACATACTCCTAAACACTTATAATGCATTCTTGGCAACTGGCACATTTTCCGCGGTCTGTAAGCGTCAAAGATTGGTTCTCTTTGACAAAGGTAAGAGAACCCCCGTAACACCTTCGTCGTTTAGACCACTCTGCATGCTGGACATTGCTGGAAAACTGCTGGAGAAGCTCATACAAGGGAGACTTCGAAACGACATCGACCGAGCTGGAGGCTTTGCCACCAACCAACAGGGCTTTCGGAAAGGTCGATCGACAGTCGGAGTGATCGAGAAAGTCATAAAGACAGCAACACAAGCATAGTCTGGTAGCCTCAAAGCTCGTAAGGCATAACATTGACGTCAACAAGGCCGCTACGCTATCAAGGGGTAATGATAGACAAGAAACTATCTTTTTTCGAACACCTTGACAGTGCATGCAGGAAAGCTAGCAAGACAGTGTCTAGCCTAGCAAGAATTATGACCAACGCGATGGGACCAAGAACCAAAAAAAGAAGAGTCCTTCTGAAAGCAGTCCATTCGGTACTGCTTTATGGAGCAGAAATATGGGTGGACATACAAAAACAGAAGACCTACCGGCAAAAAATGGTAGCAGTGCAACGGCGAGGGGCTCACAGGTTGCCTGTGCTTTCCGCACGGTTTCCAAAGCGGCTGTATTAGTCATTGCAGGAGCCGCGTGACGAAAACATGAAGGACGCAAGAACGAGGATAAAGACGGAAACGCAGTAAGAGTGACAGAACCGATGGACATCGGAAGAGACGGGCAGATGGACGGCACGCCTAATCCCAAACATCAACGTCTGGCTTTCTTGGAAGCACGGAGACACGGACTTCTTCCTCACACAACTATTGACAGGACACGGACCGTTTAACGTCTATCTGTTTAAGATGAGGCTGCACCGCACGCCGACGTGCAAATACTGCCCGGATCATATCGATGACGCCGAACACACTTTCTTCAAGTGTGTACGGTGGAAGGACTACAGAAACAGCATCGGAGAAATTAGAGGCACCACACTCCCCCGAGAGCTTGATAGCTTGCAAGCTCAGAAAAAAAGATAACTGGTCAGCTGTCACAGCCTACACGCAGCGTCTTCTAAAACAAAAAACCGCAGAAAGGGATCAGTAACCAGGAGTAGGCGTCGTGAGACGCAATATGGGCTGAATTGAAGTAATGCTAACGCAGTTCCGATCCAGTCATATCCGTACTATCTACGGGAAAGAAGAGAGGAGTTTTTTTTAGTGGGTGAAAATCCCACACTACCGACGATGATCTTTTAATGTAGTGGTGTCTTTAGAAGATTTTTTTCGCTTCTTTATAAAAAAAAATTAGGAAAACGGTTGACCCTAAAGGCCATCCCTGCAATTTCCCGCTAATTTTATACTTAAGCACTCAGAATTGCATTTATTACGTTTTTAAACTCTTCAAGCTCAAAATTATGATTTTCATGTCATTCTGAGCTTTCCGAGCTCAAGAAAAGTCTGATAGGACTTAAAAACACTATTTTTTTAATTTTTAAACCGCAATAACTTTCGAATGAATTAACCGATTTCCACCCGGTTGGCAGCATTCGATGCAGTTTTTAAGCTCCATCAAGAATTTTGAAGTTTGATTTGATCGAACGAGGAATTTTGGAGTAATCACTAAAAAACACTTTTTTCGGTTTTTTTTCGACAACGATAACTCACAAACAAATCAAGCGATTTTCACGCAGTTGGCAGAATTCGACGCAGTATCTCAAATTCTATGATATACTTTTAGACGCAAATTGATCAGACTGGAAATTTCGATGTAATTCGAAAAAAACACTTTTTTTCGTCAACGATAACTCACAAACGAATCTAACGATTTTGACTGGCTTGACGGCAATCGTCGAGGTTTTTTTTTGTTAAAAGCTGATATGATTTGGAATTGATCGGTCAGATCGTTTTAAAGTTTTTCCAAAAAGCCACATTTGAAAAAAATTTTTTTTCGTAGTTTTTTTTTTCAGATTTCTCAAAATCTACTGGTCCAGATCGGCCCAAATCGTATTTAAAATCTAAGTTCAGTCAAGCCCTTTAGAATGGTGTCAACCTCGATGAAATCGTACAAAAAGTTGAAAAATTATGAAAATTTACGAACGCGCGCGCGCGCACACACATACGCACACACACACACACGCGCACGCGCGCGCGCGCGGACCTCATCGCGGAAACGTTCGGGCAAGCTTCCTAGGACTTTAAAACGTCAACGTTTGTTGAAAACTCGACTATCGAAAAACGGGGTAAATCCAATAACTTCCCAACTTTTGAAAATTTTCAATTTTCTTAGCAAGAAATTAAAAATTTTTCTAACTATTAAAAATCATCAACTGTCATTTTTGTGATTATATATTATTTTTACATTTTTTTTTAGTATTTTCTTACAATTCTACACAATCAACAAATTTTTCAAACAGCTCCTTAAATTTGTTTTAGGATTGTAATTAATTTCTGATTTATTGTAAACTACGTCTTTTTAACTTCCCGCTTAGAAAATTAAAAATTTAAACAACCGCTGTTAAAACTAAACATCCGCTTAGAAATTAGTTCATTCATTCAAAAGTTATTGCGGTTTGAAAATTTGAAAAATAGTGTTTTATCAAATGTCTATCAAACCTTTGAGCTCAAAGAGCTGAAAAGCATACAAAAGCTATTTCTTTGAGCTCGGAAAGCTTAAAATAATACACAAATTGTATTTTTGAGCTCAAAACGTCATAAGTGCAATCCCATACAAAGTTCGAAAACCGGCCCTCGGATGGCCCATCGACGGGCGAAGGATACTGATTGACGGCCGATCATTGGCGACTTTTAATGGCCCACGGACGGCTGAATGTCCAAATGATAACAACGGCCTATTAACGGCAGTTGATTATCGGCCGATTGTAAAAAAAGTTATCGGGCCGTTAATGGCTGATCATCGGCTGAGTATGTTAAAATAAAAAAAAAAAAAAAAACTAAAAATTTAGCCGATATGCCGTAGAATTTTTGATTCCTATAGTCGTATTGGCGTTATGAAGTCAAGTAGTAGAAGATGTAGCACAGGAGCATCGATCCTAGTCGGATATTCTGAAAAAATTTTGAAGGTTAAGTGGAAGTGGAAATCGAACCTGGTTCGTCTGCGTGAAAGTCTCGATCATTACCGGCTGCGCTGCATGCTGGAATCTAACTGAAAAATTCTACTTAGCTATTTGAATTATTGAAATATATTTTATTACTGCATGTACAGATTATGAAATTTATTAGTACTCAATTTTGTCGATTTTTGTATAAAGTTTTTAAATGTCTGAAGACGATTATTTTTTTTTATTCTAAATTTAATTTGCACCAAACCTATTTAGGCTAATCCCTTATTAGAAAAAGAGATTCAAAAAGATTACCTCAATGTAAAGTGTATATTTATGTAGTAGTAAAAATCAAATCTTTTTCAATTTTTTCAAACAATTTTAATCTTTTTAAATCTCTTTTTCTAATAAGGGATAGTTGATCCTTCCAATAGTTATATGTTTGTTTAAAAATTATGCCATCCTTTTCTCAAGTCAAACTTCAAATCACATTTAAAATTTTTATTGTCTTGTTTTATTTACTCATTATTTTTGTTTAGATCTACGATAATCTTGTATAAAAGTTTATATATTTTTTTTATTTATTTATATAAGTTTATATATAACTTCTATTTGGATCAATAATAATCTTAAATAAACATTACAATATCTTTTTTCATTTTTTAAATATTATACTTCGCGTAATGCATCTCCGAAAACCCAAATTTGTGTTATTATAAAATAACAAATTGGCCAAGAACAGCCAGACTTTGGGCGATAAATGGATATTAATTGCAAAACATTAATGTCCGCAATAGACGGCGACCAGCGTTTAAACAAGTATGGCCCGTTGACATATCCCTATAACTGGCCAATCGTTGGCTGCCAGATATCGGCCGATGGTTGGGATTGTTTCCATTAACGGCAACTTTGTATGGGCAATTCTTATGTAAACAAAATCAACTTAATGCACTATGGTATTTCCAATATTTATTGTTTATATTATAATCCCTAAACAAACCACTGATGATTTTAATTTTGTGGTTTAGCAATTATTAATTATAAATTTTTGTCATGGCATGTCGAATCAAAATTATTTGACTTAGGTTTAAAATCGTTACGAAGTATTAAAATATTTCAAGAAAAATAAAGTAAATCAAACTTAATCAACTAAATCTTTGATTAAAGAATAGAGTTGGTATTAAATGGAATTTTTATTGCCTTATAGCTATGGACATTTTTTATCCGAGGTCAGAATAATTAACTCAACAATCGATATTCCTTTTTTTAAGTCAATTATTTAAAATGTAAATAAATTATAATAATCGTTGAACATAGAACTGGAGACAGTTCATTTAATGAATTTAGAAGCACAGAATTTAATTAAATAAGAAAAATTAAAATTAACTTATATTTGGATTATATTATGTTGTAATTAAACTTTATTGAGTAATTAAATTAAGTCTGAATTATTTACATTTGATACTTGATTATTTTTAGAAAAACATTAATATTAATATTAAAATTCTGCAATAAATTCTTACTCATGTAAATTAATCTTTTAAAAACTTGATTAGATAATGAAACATCTGATTATATATTATCAAAATATTACTCGTATCAATACGATAAAATTATCGTGCTAAGAATAGTGCTACGACTACAGGCAAAACCATAGAAACGAACTGGAATCCAATACTCGAAGCAGAATTACATCCATCCTTGTCGCTGCAGACAAAACAAGAGTTTTGATCTTTTCCGTTGCAGTATGATGCACTCTTCTTTGCACATTGTCTGGTGATTGTTTCGACGTCTCCTTCTGCGAAAATTCCACAGTTTTAGTTCCGAAAATAATATTCAAAATTATTGATAAATGCACTGATAAAAAAATTAACTTGACTCAAGAGCCAAAATCTTGAACCAAGAATACCATTTTGAAGAAAATGATTTTCTTGAGTTAAGAAATTATTCTTGGCCTAAGAAAATTTTTTTGTTTTAAAAATTTATTCTCTTGACTCAAGAAAATCATTTTGTTCAAGATGGTACTCTTGATTCAAGATTTTGGCTCTTGAGTCAAGTTAATTTTTTTTATCAGTGTGCATACTTACAACTAATAAAAGTTTGTTTAATAATTAGTTTTATTTGAAAATTACCTTTGCTTACTAGCTTGACACACTCCCAAATGTCATCAGTACGAGTGTCAGCAGAACGTCTTAGTCGATTATGACGGGAATCTGATGAAGAAGTTGCAGTTGAATTTTCTGTAGAATTCCCTGAAGGAGATGCAGTTGTAACTACTGTCGTCACTGTCGTTGGAGGTGTAGTAACAGTAGTTGTTTCATTATTTGATGGTGTTGTGGTATTAGTATCTTCTTTGCACTCCATTAAATGAGTTTTTGTAGGTTCAGTCCCACATGTTTCATTGCTCAGAGAAGTGCAGTGATAACACTGCAATGACAATCCTAGGAAATTTTACAAAAATTAATACGTTCAATCGTTACTTTTTTCTTTTCTATTTCAGTGATTTAAATTTATAAAAAAGGCTTATGTAATTTAGAAATTTTTAATGTCATAAAACAACTCAATTTACTTTTTTTTTGTATTCGATTAAAATTTTTTTTAAAGAAAATTTTTTCAAATTTTTATAAAAATATTTTAAGAAACTACACAAAGTTTCACAAAACTTCATTAAATCTTTTAACTAATATCGAACTAGCTTTTAACTGAATCAATGTGATTCTAATTTTTTGACAAACAATTTTTTTGTTTTCGCGAGGAAGCGTAACAAACAAACTTATATTCACATTTGTGATATTAGTAGAGATTCAAATTTAAAAAAAATAATCTAGACTTAATAAAATATTTCAAATTTTATAAAATTTTCATTTATCTAAATTAAAATTTTATGTTTTTGGAAAATTTCATATAATTTAGAATACAAAGTTTTATGAAATTTGATAAAATCAAGTGAAGACAAAATTATTTCATGTGTTTTCAGGAAAATATTTTAGAAAAAAAAATTCATAACAATAATAACAATTTAGTAAATGAAAAATTCATCAAATATCTGCTCTTAAATCGAACACTTCCTATTTATTCAATTAAAAATTCAATCGTTAAGTTTTGGTTCGCAATTATTGTTTTGTAATAAATAATTACCTTGATTAACATTGAAAATAATAAACAAACTGATGAGCACCAATGAACTTAAATTAATCCGACTGATGATCATTTTGGAATTCTAAAATTACAGTATTATAAATTATTTAAAACAAACAGCTCACTACAATTGTGAAGTCCCCAACAAAATGGTTGAGTTACAGGTCTGATTAACGCTTTTACATGAACCACCACCTAAATCATAATCGCTGTCAAGTGCAAAGATAAAGGCAATGCCTTATCACAACAGACTTGCGATCAATAAAATATCATAGGTGAGCTGATTTAGACGATCTACTGATAATTTATTTTATCGAGGTCATCGTATTTGCCGTATGATAACTAAATTATTTTTATTATCGCTTGGCTGTACCAGGTACACATCCTTTTTAAAATAAATACATCTTCGTGTTGTGTTTTAACGAACACTCAGTAAAGAGCCGATTAGTCTCACGATTTTTTTTATTTTTATCTTTTTAATCAATTGATAATTTATCAGGCATTCATAATTACAGTGTAAAATCCATGACATATATTTCATCACAACATATTTTACTCCATTTATCTAACAATTACAATTCTAATTTTTTTAAAACTTATTAAATAATTCTGATTGACTAAAATTTTTATACACCGATAAAAAATCTATCTCAATTAAAAAGACATAATCTCGATTAAAAAATGTATTTTGAAGACAACTGGTTGTCGCATGTGAAGAATTTTTTTTCTTGAATATCATCTTGACTCAAAAATAGTAATATTGTAACGTGGAAAAGAAATTAATATCTATTGCTACAGTTAAAAATAAAATATCTTTTATTAATAAATATTTAGATTTGCTCATTTCCACATTGTAATATGACCATTTGTTTTTTAATTACGACATTGTGCGAAATGTTCTGTTTATTTCATTTATTTAGGTGTGAACTTTTTGGATGAGACGTTCGGCACTCGTGTGTTGGCCAAATGAGTGAAAAAATTCGAATTTCATGTTTTTTAATTATTTTTAATCAGTATTTTTAAACAAGGGGCATATACGATTCGCTCGTTGCACCAACACAGCTGTAACTGAACGCCTCATTTATTCTTTATACAATATACTATTACGTTGAGTTATTAATAACAATTTATATCACATTGATAAAAAATGTTTCGATTTTATTTGATCAATTTGATAGATTACAATTTTGCATAAAATTTAAGCTTTGTAAACAATCCAAAAGTTATCATGTTATTTAAATAGACTGTTAATAGATAGCGCTGTATTTGTTTCAATGTTTTTTTTTCATTTATTTTTTGAATATTTTTTGTCAATAGAAGAAAACATAAGCTTTGAAATAGTTTCTAACTTTTTCAGATTGATAAAAAAATAAGAAGAAATCTGCCCAAAAAAAAAGTGCCATTTGGCAGCCGAAATGGAAATAGATTTCCTACTTAAATAAAATAACACCGCTGATAATACAAATACTTCAATACCATTGATCTATTTTCCTTAAATTACGAAAAAAAAATGCAATAGTAAAATTTCATTAAATAGCTACCGACGAATAGGTTATTTTCAGTCTAAGAGAATAAATGACATGAAAATTAAAGCTCATTTAATAGACTTTAAAATACAATTTACAAAAATCCGATAAGTTATTTCATTTAAAAGTTATCCACGATAGAAACTGCCAAAATACGAAATTTTACGATTTTTAAAATTTTGAAATTTTACATATATATAAATACTTACATACATAAACTTTTGAACCATATGTATTTTCCAAACCAGCTCGATAAACTGAGTTAGGAAATAGCAAAATTTTTCGAAAGTTTCGCCATGAGAACAAATGCAATAGATTTCTATGAAATCTATTAAAAAAACACCTATAAAAATAAGATCTATCATGCTTATTATAATTTCAGACAATCCCTCACAGAGAAATCATCGGCGACTACTCTTAAAGAGGTGTCCTGGTGATACTTAATATCTCTGCTTTTCTTTTTTTTTCGTTTTCAAATTATTTATAAAATTAGTATTTCATGTGTAGAATAAAAATTTGTCTATACACATAAAATCTGCATTCCACAAAAATTTACTTTTACGCTTATTTTCTCGAATGCTAAGGTAGTGAAACCTCTCAATCCTTAAGTACGTTCATAGACAAGAAAAAGACACCAAAGGGTTATTGCTATTAGTTTCTTTCTCACGCACTAGTACTGTCTCTCTTTACAGACTATCGCTCACTTACTTCTACTCACGTAAAATTTCAAAAGTCATTAACTTCAAACATTTTTTATATAAAAATAAATAAAGTTCGTTTATGTTATTTTCAATAAAAAATACTTGTTATATCTTCAATTAATGATTTTCAGTTTTTTAAAACAATCCTAAGAAAAGTACGATTGATATTTGATGAAACGTTCGCTTGAACGTCGGTCAGCATAGGGTTTGTATGTAAAATATACAAATTTTAAATGCTAATATTGCAAAATTTAGTGCCGTAAGGACTATTTAAAAGAATTCCTGCTTATAAAGGATACTTATGAGTATACACGGAAAAAACAAGATGACACTGGATATCATCCCAGATTATACTCAGTGATATCTCTGGTGAAAAATTTTTTAAATAGTAGCTAGAAAAATCCAGATTATACTGGGTGATATCTGGATTATACTAGCTACTATCTGAAATTTTTTTTCACTGAGTATAATCTCGGACGATACCCAGTGTTATCTTGTTCTTTCCGTGTAAGAACTCAAAATTTCAAAAAAGTTTTAAGAAAACGGTTTTTTCTCGGAACGTCCTTAAAGAAAAAATTTTCGGAGGAATTATAAATAATTTTTTTTGAAAACAGTTTTAGATGTTTTATCAGAGTAAAATTCTGCTGGAATATTTTCAGCTTACATCTTCAAGTATAAATTTATTGATTCATAGTTAATTTCTTGAATTAAAAAATTTGAATATTTTAAATAGAGAAAAATTTTGAAGGAAATAGTTTTTTTTTTAGTTAAAAAAATTCTTATTTGTGAATATGATCACAGTTATAATTGATGCCACGTGGCTAATGAGAGTTTACTTTTTTTTTCACACTACTTTCACATGCAAACAATTTAGGATAAGTCATTGCTGGAGGCATCGGTAGAAAGTGACCACCAATGACCGATATTTAAAAAATAAAACTCATTTTATTTCAACGATAAAAGAAGTCTGCTGATTCTTTACTTATTTTTTTATCATTTCGAATTTTATTTTTAAAAAATGCAAATTTACGGCTATTAAGACGTCACATTAATGAAATTTCTCGCAATATATGTTATCAAGTAGGTGAAAATGAACTTGACTTATTGAAAGCAAAGGTCACATAAAATACCGCCTCAAATTAAAAACTGAAAGATAAACCCGAATTATTGAGCTGTTAATTAATGTTTACTCTGGTGATTAATTAATTTATAGGTCGAGTTATTTATCTGCTGATTTGTTTGTTTATTAATTTTTAATTACAACTGGAAATTTCAGTAAATTTATTTATTAATATTGTGAGTCACTCGTCCACTGAACGTATCAGGCAAATTGAAAAAAATATTTTTATAATCAATATAATAATCCTTTTTAAGCGATAAGAATAATCGATTTTATGAAAACTTTTACGATTGTGATAAAACTCTTTATTCGTCACATTAATTTCTCGGAGAATCGAATGCTTTCAGTGCATTGGGAAGTTTATCTACTGTTAAAATGTCATTAGAGATATGAAATGTATATAAATTGTCCAGGAAATGAGTCTAATTGATAATATTTAGATTAACTTAACGTTTAATGAAGCTTAGGTTAACGAAACTATTTTCCTCAAAACTGATGACTAAATCTAACAGATAACTGGCGTCATGATAACTTTAACTAAAAGAAAAATTAAGAAACATTTTTATATATTGTAGATTAGCTATAAATTTCTTTTTTGAAATTCTTGAACAATGAATAAGAACATTTTTTAATGTTCGGTCACTAATGACTCAATGGTTGAAGTGACCATAAGTATTAATAAAAAAAAAAAAAAAAAAAAAAAAAAATTAATGTTTTGCTGTTTAAAAGCATCAAAAGTGTAAAATTCGAAGTAAACAAAATAGGTTTTAAGAATACGTTTAAAATATTAAACAACATTTTTTTTTCTTATTAGGATTTTGGACAAAGCAGAGATGGAAAAAAACATTATTTTATTATACATCAGCTGTCAAACTATCCACAGATTATACTTTTATGCATTTGCTAAGAAAGTGTTAATTTTTTCACAATTCAAAATGTTACAGTTTTCAGATTGATTCTGAAATCTTATCAACTATTTTTAACTTCCCGTTAAGAAAATTAAAAATTTTCGAAAATCGGGAAGTTGTTGTTTTTATCCCGTTTTTCGAAAATCGAGTTTTCATCAGCTCTCGACGTTTTGATGTCCTAGAATGCTTCCCTGACTATTCCCGCGATCTGTCTATATGTGTATGTATGTATGTAAACCTCTTGTAACTTTTGAACGGCTCGACCCATCGGATCATGATAGGTGGCGATCCAAAGATCATCATTCCCATTAAATTTCTTGAAAATTTTAATTGATTCGATATTTTTTGAATAACTTCTAAACGACTCTACCGATCGACTCCAAAAACTAATCAGCTCTTAATCTTGAAAAACTACGTCGATCGCCACCGGTCTGGTCACAATTGGTTGATTCGTTCGTGAGATAATGTCGAAAAAAATTGAAAAAAATGTTATTTTCAGAATTTTTATTGAATTTTTAGTCCAACCAGTTCACGCTCTAAGATTCTTAAGATTCGGACCGGTAAATTTTGAGAAATCTCAAAAAACCTACAAAAAAAAATTAGAAAAACGGTAGACCCTGAAGGCCATCCGTGCAACTTCCCGCTAATTCCATACCTAGGTGGATCAAACTGCCCTAATGACGTTTTTGAGCTCTTCGAGCTCAAAAGTCTAATCGCAGTTCGATGAAATACAATTTTTATAGTTTTCCACGCGGTTTGCGGCAATCGATATAGTTTTTTGAGCTCTATAAAAAAGTAGCTGTTTTAAGCATTTGAGCTCTTCGAGCTCAACAGTCGTTTTAAAATTTGATAAAACACGATTTTTTCAATTTTGAAACTGCTATAACTTTTGAATAAATCCACTAATTTCCTCGCGGTTGGTGGCGATCGATGTAGTTTTTTAAGCTCTATAAAAAACTTAGAACAAAAAAATTGATCTGATGGAAAATTTCGAAGTTATTACAAAAAAACACTTTTTTTGATTTTTTTCGACAACGATATCTCACGAACGCATCAACCGATTCTGACGTTTTTGGTGGCGATCGATGAGGGTTTTCAAGGTTAAGAGCTTAATAATTTTTGAGACCGATCGGTTTAGCCAATTCGGAGATATTTGAAAAAAATAAAAAAAAAATCACTTTTTTTTTCACTTTTTTTGCATTTCCTCGAAATCTACCAGTCCGAATTGGTTCCAACTCACAGGAAATCTAAGTTTGATCAAGCCTTTTCGAATGGCACCAACCGCCATGAAATCGGTCAAGCCGTTCAAAAGTTATAAAAGGGTCACACACACACACACACACACACACACACACACACACACACATCCATACAGGCATTCGGACATCATCGCGAAAACATTCAGGGAAGCTTCCTAGGACGTCAAAACGTCAAGATCTGATGAGAACTCGATTTTCGAAAAACGGGGTGAAACTAATAACTTCCCGATTTTCGAAAATTTTCAATTTTCTTAGCTGGAAGTTAAAAAATTTTTTTCCAATGTGGTTTTCTTAGAATTACTTTTAAACGGCAATACCGATCAGTTCCAAAAACTAATCAGCTTTTAACATAAGAAAACCACGTCGATCGCCGCCAAACCAGTCAAAATCGGTTGATTCATTCGAGAAATATCATGAACGAAAGAAAACCGAAAAAAGTGTTTTTTCGGAATTTTGAGCTCGAAGAGGGTCAACCGTTTTTCTAATTTTGTTTTTCAAACTCTCGTGTTGAATTCTCCAATGTAAATCGGAAGTAGTTGGCAAAACTTTTCAGCTAAATTTTTTGGAATTGAATAAGACCTGGTATGAAGAAATAAAAATCTCGATTTTCGGTGAAATCTAATTTCTATTTACATATTCGAACGACACGTCAGTTGGTTAATCAACCGGTTAATAGTCATTAACAGGCTGAACTTATCAATTGTTAAATTTAGTAAGTATTTATATTTTCAAGTAAATAATATTCAATCTTAACTAAGACATTTGATTTCACTGTCTTAAATTATTACATGTATCAAAATGATGAAATTATTGTGCTAAAAAAAATACGACAGTTAAAGACAAAGTCATAGAAATAATTTGGAATCCGATACTAGAAGCAGAATTACAAGCGTCCTTGTCACTGCAGGCAAAACAAGAATTTTCATTTTTGTCACTGCAGAATTTTTCACTTGTCTTCGCACATTTTCTGTTAACTATTTCCTCATCTCCTTCTGTAAAAATGACTAAGTTGTAGTTTGAATCAATCAAAACAATAGTAATTGAAGATGCACAAGTTCTTTGAGTGTAATAATTAATTTTATTTTACTTTTCTTGATATGCTTAACACACTCCCAAGCACCATCAGCACGAAGATCTACTGAACGTCTAAATCGGCTTTTGTTTGATGCTATCATACTCACTGTAGTAGAATTTGTCGTAGAAGATGTATTAAAAGCTGTCGTCGGAGTCGTAATTGATTCTGTAGTAGAATTTGTCGTAGGAGATGTATTAGAAGCTGTTGTAGGAGTCGTAATTGATTCTGTAGTAGAATTTGTCGTAGATGTATTAAAAGCTGTCGTCAGAGTCGTAATTGATTCTGTAGTAGAATTTGTCGTAGGAGATGTATTAGAAGCTGTTGTAGGAGTCGTAATTGATTCTGTAGTAGAATTTGTCGTAGGAGATGTATTTGAAGCTGTTGTAGGAGTCGTAATTGATTCTGTAGTAGAATTTGTAGTAGGAGATGTATTAGAAGCTGTTGTAGGAGTCGTAATTGATTCTGTCGTAGAAGGTGTAGTTGATTCGGTACTAGAAGCTGTCGCTGACGGTGTAGTTGATTCTGTCGTAGAAGTTGTAGTTGATTCTGTAGTAGAAGGTGTAGTAGGAGCTGCAGTTGAAGTTGATAATGTAGAAATTACAGAAGATGTTGTAATATTACCTATTATAATTGAATCTTAATATTACCTATTGTAGTTGAGTTAGTTAAAGGATTTGGTGTAGTACTATTTTCATCACCACATGTGACCAAAAGAGTCGTCGAAAGGTCCGACCAACATTCACCATCACTATTAGATTCGCACTGGTAACACTGTAATGACGTTCCTACAAAATTTTATAAAAATCTTAAATAGTTTAATAGGTATACATTTCACGTTTTCTTCAGCATTTAGAAAGTGTATCAGTAGAATGATTATTTGAAGAGAACAATTTGATGCTCAACCATCACTATTTAATAGAAAATAGAATCATTTTTTACACTAAAAAAAATAATAACTTTAATCAAGACAAAAAATTAGGAAAACGGTTGACCCTGAAGGCCAGATCCCTGTAACTTCCCGCTAATTCCATATCTAAGCGTTTAAAATTTTACTGATGACGTTATTGAGATCTTCGAGCTCAACAATACAATTTATATATTATTTTCAGCTCTCCGAGCTCAAAAACTTAGCTCCTCTATGCTTTTGACTCTTCGAGCTCAAAAGTCTTATAGAAGTTTAATAAAATACTATTCTTAAAATTTTCAAACTGCCATTACTTTTGTATGAATAAACCAATTTTCATGCGGTTTGCAACAATCGACGCAGTTTTTTAAATTCTATGATTTATTACTAAATACGAATTGATCACCCGTGTAAAAAAAATTGTCCCAAGCTTGGGACATCCAAACGTGACCCAATTTGGGATATTTTTGGGACAATTTTGGGACATCTTAGAAATAACCAGAAATTTTAAAATAGTGCATTTAAGTAATTTGTCGTCAATTTTACGTATATTTTTGAAAATTGTCGGAATACTTCAATTTTATGACAATTTTACTACAATTTTAAACGTTTATTAAATGATTTAAGAATAAATCATTTATTTTTGCACAGCTGTAGATTTGTCTAGAAATTGATGGATAAAACATTTAGTGAATATTTTTGAGACAGTTTAAGTACAATTTTGGGACAATTGTAGGACATTTTTGGGACATTTTAAAAATATTTTTAGAACTTTTTAAAAATATTTTTAAAACAATTTTCAACGTTTTTCAAATGATTTTAAGACAATTTATTTTTGCACGGTTATATATTTATCGTAAGATTAATGGATGAAAATTTTTAGGACAATTTTTGGACAGTTTGAGGACATTTTGGGACTTTTTTGGAACAAATTTAGGAAATTTCTGGGGCAACTTTGGAACAATTTTAGGACATTTGTGGGACATTTTCGGAATAATTTTGGGAAATTTTAAAAATATTTCCAGAACAATTTTTGACGTTTTGAGAATGATTTAAAGAGAGACAATTTATTATTGCACGGTCATGAATTTATCGTAACATTAATGAATAAAAATTTTTAGGACAATTTTTGGACATTCTTAAAATATTTCAGAATTTACCTACAACCGTGCAAAAAACAATTGTCTTAAAATCATTTGAAAAACGTTTAAAATTTCCCTCAAACTATTTAAAAAATGTCCTAAAAATATTGTAAAAATGTCCTAAAAATTTCTCAAAATTGTCCCGAAAATGTCTTAAAATTGTCCCAAAAATGGTCAATAAATGTTTTATCCATCAATTCCTAGACAAATTTACAGCTGTGCAAAAATAAATTTTTCTTTCTTAAATCATTTAATAAACGTTCAAAATTGTAGTAAAACTGTCGTAAAATTGAAGAATTATTCTGAAAATTTTCCAAAAAATACGTAAATTACTTTGACGAAATTGACGAAAAATTACTTAAATACACTATTTTAAAATTTCTGTTTATTTCTAAGATGTCCCAAAATTGTCCCAAATTGTGTCACGTTTCGATGTCACAAGCTTGGGACATTTTTGGGACAATTTTTTTTTACAGGGGCAGAACGAAAACTTTGGAGAAATTTGAAAAATTAACTTTTTTTTTTAATTTCTTCAACAACGATAACTCACGAACTAATCAACCGATTCCGATATTCTTGGAGAAAATCAACGTGGTTTCTTGGGCTTTTATAGCTAATTTTTCATTCACGACATCCTACGAATGAATTGAGCGATTTCGATCGCGTTGACGATGATCGATGCAGTTTTTCGAGCTTAAGAGATGATTAGTTTTTAGAATCAATCGGTTAAGCCGTTTAAAAGTTATTCCAAAAAAACAGTTGTTTAAATATTTTATGTTTGAGATTTCTTAAAATCTACTGATCCGAATCACCTCAAATAGTATAAAATATCTAAGGGGAAAGAAACTATTTCGTCAAATAGTTTTCCTAATTTTTTTTTTTAAAGCAACCATAAATTTTTTGATTATGTCGCGTTACCCATGCTAAAAGGGTGCATAAAAAATTTTTTTCTTTCTTCACATAACTTGAAAAAGTAAAAAAGTAAGAATCTGGTTACAAAACGGAAAAAAAAATTTTTTTTTTACATATGCCTTTGTGACTAAGAGAAATAATTTTTCAAGATAGAAGGACGAATGTGAAAAATTGGTCAAAGTAGCTTGTCAGGACCTCAAAACGTTGAGATATCATGAAAAATAGATTTTTTTAAACTTAAACTAAAAACATGATCACAGCTGAGTTTCTTGACGTTTTCAATTTTTCATACTTTGTGGGAATTCGACGAAAAAAATAGAAATTAAATTTTTTTTTGGTTTAAAAAAATTGAACACTTCAAAAATTTGGCTAAAGAATAATTTCTTATCTTAAGAATTTATAATCTTGACACAAGAAAATCAAATTTTTTCAAATTGCTTGGCCTTGAGGAGTCGGGAGCGTCGCTTTATGAAGCGTGCAATAGTATTCTTAGTTCAAGATTTCTTCCCTTGAATCAAGTTAAATTTTTTATCAATTTACACATTTGCGCTCTTCCAGTTTAAAAGTCTAGTTAGCATTCAGTAAATTTAGCATGATTAAAAGAGCTTTATGAAAATTCTTAAAAAAAAATCCGATCTAATGAAGAATTAAAAAATTATATTTAATAACCACGTTTTAAAAATTTTTGTTAAATATCTCCTTTACTAATCGACTGATTTCAAAGAAGTTGGCGGCAATCAACGCAGTTTCTTGAATATTCCTGAAAAATAGGTTTAAAGTTGAGTAAAAAATTTCT
The DNA here is from genome assembly GCA_018835575.1 of Cotesia chilonis. Taxonomy (NCBI): domain Eukaryota; kingdom Metazoa; phylum Arthropoda; class Insecta; order Hymenoptera; family Braconidae; genus Cotesia; species Cotesia chilonis. Next base: position 201,886 of record RJVT01000130.1, read on the forward strand.
TCTGCAGAAATTTTTTGACAACGATTTTATTCAAACGAATAGACTGATTTTGATGCCATTTGCAGCAATAATGTTGCTTTTCAGGTTAAATAAAAGCCGATTAGTTTTAGAGTCGATCTATACAATAGTTAAAAAACTATAAGAAAAAAAGATTTTTTTGAAAACTTGATTTCTTAGATTTTTTAAATCTACCAAGCTGAAATGATACCCCCTTAAGTCCTCTAAATGAAAATACATGAAAGTCTTAAAGTAAGTCTTAGGTTGAAACTCGCAAAAAACGAACCATTCATTACTGGATAAAATTAAGACCCGCGCGTAGCGCACTATTCAAATTTTTAGCTTACATGAAGTCTAATGGCAAAAAATTCCCTTGAATGGCACAAATCGCGTTTCAATCGGTCGACTCGCCCGAGTCGAAAAAATGAACTTATATGAGCTTACATCAATTGTTTTAGCATAACAGTTAAGTTCATTTAAGTTAATTTTTTCAACTCGGGTCGTTCAAAATTTATCAGGAATTCACACAGACACACCAACACACGCATGCACACACACACACACACACTTAGCGACATCCTCGTATGAATCAGAATAGCTTCATAGAACCTCAAAACGTGGAAATCTCATGGAAACGTACTCAAAATTGAATCGAAATCAATTACTTCCTCCATTTGAAAATTACTTATTTTCAAAGCGGGAAGTTACAAATTTTATAATTTTTGATTGTAGATTCACAAATTCTCCGACAGATGCATCAAATGAGGAAAAAAAAATTAAGGTAAGTTAACTTTTCGATTTTTATGGCCAAAAATAGATAAATCCTCATATTTAAACTACTACCGAATAAAGAAAAAAGAAAAATTCAAACACTTCTTTGACGCATTAGTTACTCTCGGCCCTCCTTAATTTCCACATTCAACAGAAGATTTGTATTCAATTCAGTCTGTGTTACAACCTTAAATTAACTTTAAATTTGCAGGCTACATTTTAAAATCCAATTGATCAATATTCTAGTTCGATTGATAAAAACCAATCAATCGAATTTAAGTGACAAAATTTTGATTAAGTTATTTTGAGTAAGATAAATTTTATCACGAATGACTCCGTAACTCCATTGGCAGCTATTTCGAAAAAATTTTGTAATTTATATAAATTACCTTTATGAACGTTGCAAGTAATAAATAAACTAATAAACACCCATGAATTTAAATTAATCCGACTATTAAACATTGTTGAATTTATTAATACAAGTACAGAAAATAAACAGTACAATGCAATGCTGAAGTTTTCAATGAAATAGTCGTAATATTAGTTTGATCAAAGCTTTTATATGAACTATTACTAAAAATAATAACCACTGCCAAGTATGAGGACGTGTGCAACGGCTTATCACAACTTACTGACGATCAATAATATATCGGAAGTTAACTGATTTAGTGGATCTATTTATGATTCATTGATTATCAAGAGCATTGTGTTTGCTATTTGATAACTATTGTATATTGTAGCAAGGAATAAAACAATACGCTTTGTTATTTAATTTCGATTATGGGGTGAATTTTGAGTATACAAGCATAGTAAGGAGTAGTATTGCCCGCAGTCGTAAATCATAAATCATTTTTTAGGTAATGATTGATTCTAAAATTTCATCAGCTCTTTTCCCAAATGAAGGGCTTTAAATGCCACCAGCTGAATCAAAATCGATCGAGCTATGTTAAAGATATCATTTTTGAATAATTATCCACAGTATTTTGTCAAAATTACGTTTGAATTTTTAAAGCGATTTATGGTAGAAAATTTGTATCTCTTAAGTTTAGAAAATGCATCAATTAGCACAAATTGGACCTAGTTTAAATCCACTACACGAATGTATTTATATCTTATAATTACGTTTTGTTCCAATTTTGTGGTTTACAATAATTAAACGTAAATTTTTAAGCTTTAATGACTTGAATTTAAAAATTCTGCATAAAATTTTTACTATTATCTTTAAAAAGCCTGATTAAATCATGGAAAAATTGGATATATTTTTCAATATTTTACTTCGAAATATCCCAAAATGATAAGACTATCGTATCAAACAATGTGCTATGGCTAAAGGTAAAACCATAAAAATTAACTGAAATCCTTTGCTTGAAGCAGAATTACAGCCATCGTCTCTGCAGGCAAAACAAGAGCTTTCATCACTGATATTGCAAAATGATTCACTTTTCTTTGCACATTTTCTGTTGACTATTTCTTTATCTCCTTCTGCAAAAATTACACAATTGTAGTTTTCAATGGTAAAAATAATAATAGATATGCCTGTACAAATAGCTCAAGGGGGTATTCTGTCTAGAAATTAAAAAAAATTAATTTTTAACTTCCCACTAAGAAAATCAATGATTTTCGTAAAATCGGGAAGTTATTAGTTTTGCCCCGTTTTGCAAAAATCGAGGTTTCAGCAGATATTGACGTTTTGAAGCCCGAAAAAGCTTTCCTGTGCGCGCGCGCGCGCGCGTGTGTGTGTGTGTGTGTGTGACCCTTTTATAACTTTTGAACGGCTTGACCGATTTCATCGCGGTTTTTTCGGAATTACTTCGAAATTCCAAGTTCGATCAATCTAAACTCAAAAATTCTTCATGAGACTTAAAAAACTGCGTCAAATGCCGCCAACTACGTGAAAATCGGTTCATTCATTCAAAAGTTACTGCGGTTTGAAAATTCAAAATATAGTATTTTATTAAACTTTTATCAGATTTTTTAGCTTGGAGAGCTCAAAATGACACGAAAATTATTTTTTTGAGCTCGAAGAGCTCAAAAATGTAATAAGTGCAATTCCGAACGCTTAAGTATGGAACTAACGGGAAGTTGCAGGGATGGCCTTTAAGGTCAACCGTTTTTCTAATTTTTTTTTTCACATTTTCAAAGCTTAATTCTTTTAGACTATGTCTTCAGGAGGATTTAAGAAAATTCAAATCATTTTTAGAAATATGGCTGTTTTGCCAACGCGGCATCCAAACCAGTTTGGTCGGAACTAGACTGCGAAAAACTTTTTTGAAACTCCTCACCACATTAATTGCTAACTTTTTCAATTTTTAACTTTCTTAGGTAGATTTCATTAGGAATCTAACTATTGCATTAGTTCCCCCGGTGGAATTTTCACCTGATTTTACAACCATTTATCAAAAATTTAAATATGAGCTCAATTGGTCAATTAGTTTGGAAATGACAGCATTGAAATTCAAAAAATTTAAAAAATTTCATATTCTCACTACATCAAATAACTTTTGAACGTGTCGATATGGTCGATTTCTGTAAAATTCATCCGAAATATGAGATATTAAGCTTCAATTTACATGTTTACATGTTTCTTTAAAGCAAGAAGTATCCATCTTAGTATTCTTTTTACGAAATTTTACTGTTGCAGTTGTTTTGTCCAAACAACACTGACTGGAAATTACTGACGTACAGTAATTTTATTCCATTTATTATTGAACGTTATTGACTTGACAGTAAACTTTAAGAGCTAAAAACGTTCTAAAAGGAAGTTTAAAATGAAATCTACTTCCATTCCGGATGTCAAATGGCTATATTTTCTTCTGTATTCTATAAATATTAATAAATATCTTATAAAAAATAAATAATAAAAACATTGATTGCCTTTTTTTACGGCACTTCCAAAATTACTTTAAATTCAAGTTTCTAGACCAGAATACCTCCTTAAGTTTTTAGACTAATCAAATTCAATTTACCTTTGCTTATAAGTTTGATACACTTCCAACTATCATCAGCACGAAGATCTGCTAAACGACTTAGTCGGTTTCGAAATGATAATGAAGCTGTAATTGCAACTGTTTTTGTTGTCAGAGATGCAGATGTATTTGTTGGAGGAGCTAAAGTTGTAGTTGGTCTTGAAGGTGAAGTTACATTTGATGAAGGAGCTAAAGATGTAGTTGGTCTTGAAGGTGCAGTTACATTTGACGGAGGAGCTACAGATGTAGTTGGTGTTAGAGGTGCAGTTGCATTTGTTGTAGAAGCTACCGATGGAGTTGATGTTAGAGGTGCAGTTGCATTTGTTGTAGGAGCTAAGGTTGGAGTTGGTCTGGACGCTGTAGTTGTAATTGGTACAGTAGTTGTACGTGTAGTCGGTTTAGTAGTTAGAGATGTAGTTGGTTTAGTATTACCAGTTGAAGTTGGTCTAGAAGCTGGAGTTAAAGATGATGTAGGAACTTCAGAAGATGCTGTAATCGTACTTACTGTAGTTGGGTTGGTTGAAGAATTCGGTGTGGTACTAATTTCTTCACCACATGTAACCAAAAGAGTTGTTGGAGGATCAGTCCAACAGTCACCATTACTATCAGATTCGCATTGGTAGCATTCTAATGACGTTCTTACAAAATTTTTAAAAATAATTAGTGAAAATAAACAATTTAATGCTTAAGGGTGTAGTCTAGTTGATGACTTTCGAAAATTCAATTTTTGCTTTTATATTTTTCAAATGTATGAGTGTCTAAAAATTTCATACAATGTGTTAACTGTTTCGGGCGAAGGCTCGCAGATTCAATTTTGGTACGATTATTTATGATTTTTTATTTAAAGAAACTTAAAACGCGTTTTTCTCTAAACTACATTTTCACCGACGGCCAACACGATTTTTCCGGAACCTGAGGACTGATCTTTCTGAAATTTTAACCACATATTCTAGACATGTATATGGATATATATGTATTGCTTTTCATGTATATATATAATTATCATATGCTTATATTCTGTAATCAGAACATGTAATGCTTGTAAAACACACATTATCGATATTATAAATTAATATATTATATTATCTGTAGCAATGATATATTTTACAAAAGATACATTACTGTTGTAAATTACATAGTTATAATTGAATACACAATGTTATTATATATACTCTTGTATCTTGGCTACATGTGCCAATCAAAATTACTATATGTACCTTTTTGTAACCTTCTTATTGGCCCCAAAAGGCTGTTAGGTTCATTTCAATAAAAAAAAATAAAAATAAACATAAATACTCACAAAATACATGATTATCAGATTAAAATATGGATTTTGTTACAAATAACAGCGAAAAAAAAAAAAAAAAAAAAAAAATTTTCAATTTTTTTGGTTTTTTTACATAAAATTATTTAAAATTAATATCTACAACACTTAGATTTTCTAGTTTCGGATAAGCCGTTGCCGAAATATCATGTAGGAGCTGACCTGCCTCGAAATTATGGTGTTCCGTGTAAGTACGAATTTTGTGTAAAAAAACTTAGAAAAAATTAATGAAAAAATTTTTATTTTTGTTATTGAAGACTTCAGTTATCATTCCTAAAAACTTTTATAAACATATCTTTCATAGAAAGCTCACGAGAAATTCCCAAAAATAACCAACTTTTTTGGCGAACTAGACTACACCCTTAATGAAAATCAATGAAACAGAATTATTTTAAATGATTAACTTTGGCCTCAAACACAAAATTTTTGTTCAATTTTTTCATTTTGATATAGTTTTATATACTTTATAACCAACAATTGATTGAAATTTGAATTTGATTAATAAATTGATTTATGAGTATTTGAATACCGAACTTTGATGACATTTTTTCATTAACATAAACAAATTACCTCTATGAAAATTGAAAATAATTAACAAACTCATGAACATCAATGATCTTAAATTAATTCGACTAGTAATCATTTTTGGAATTTATTGTAATAAAGTACACAAACTAAAACAGTACAATACAATTCTGAAGTTCCTAAGACAATGATCAAGTTACAAGTCTGATCAATGTTCTGACTTAAACTATTATTTGAACAATAACCACTGTTAAGTAGAGATACGAATTAACGGCTTATCATAAGACTTACAATCAATAACACATCATAAATTTATGGATTTAGTGGATTTATCATTAATCCATCGATAGTCAAAGTAATCGATACCCATCTAGGGAATCATTCGAATGGTCATTCTGACCAAAAATAGTATTTTCTATGGTAATACTTCACACGGAAAAAAATAAATAGGATGTGCAATATAATATGAACCATACCCAGGAAAAACGGATTAGATCTGGCAATATATAAAAAGATCTGGCCAGATCTTTAAATTCTTTATATCTGACGAGACCTGGTCAGATCTTTAAATTGTCTCTATCTGGCAAGACATCGCCAGATATAACTAGATCTGACCCAGATATATACTAAAAAATTGTTTATATTAAATATTACAAGATCTGAATAGATGCCCTTGTGGAAATAATTCTCTGAAAAAATTCTTAAAAAGTCTTTATAAGTGTATTCAGATCTGATCAGATATTACCAGATAAACCGAAGCAACATATCTACTCGATATCGATGAATACTCTTATAAAAGTTAAAAATTATTTATGTCAAGTTCCAATAACTTAACCAAAATTTATTAAGGAATAAAAAAGAATGAATATATTTCTCAAAACATGAATGGTAAGAATTAAAGACTTATTGTTATTCATTCTTTATCATTTACTATAATATATGTATAACTACATAATCAGATATGATCGAATCTGATGCTGTTGACAGCTCCAACATAGTTATATCTGACCAGATATGATAAGATCTTTTCATGTCTAATGGATTTTTCAACCCAGGTATAGTTATATCTGTTTAGATCTGATCAGACATGACTAGATCTGATTATGTCTTAAATCCCATTTCTGGTCAGATATAATTATATCTGGTTAGATCTAAATCTTTTTTCCCGGGTAGGTGGGTCACCATAAAAAAAAATCATGTTGCGATAACATGGAAGTCATGTTATTGCAACATGAAAAAACCATGTTCTAGAAACTTGACTGTGATGTTGCTACACTGTAAAAAAAGCGGTTAATAATAGAGTTTGGCACTACTCGGTTTTAAATAAGATTTACACCGGTATAGGTGGTGTCATTCTCAAGTGTTAAAATAAAGGTGCTAAATCAGTGTAAAAATTAAAGTAACACATTAAAAAATCGGGAGTGTATTCAGAGTGTATTTTTACACCTGTCCCTAGGAACATCGGAGGGAAGAAACAAAACACTCCGCGACCGGTGTAAATCAGAAGTTTTTTTTTGCGGGAAGATTCTAAAATAAATGTGGACTTTAATCTATAAAATGTCCAAGTATGAAGTTGTTGAGATGAGAATAAATTTACATTCAGCTGAAATTAAATTCACATACGAAATCTTTTTTTATTCAGTATAAAAAAATTTCAATCGTAAAAAAATAAATTCTGAAAAATTTTCCAAAAAGTTCTAATTTTGAATAAATAAAACAAAATTGAAAAAAATTTTTAATTGAAAATAAAAATGTTTATTTCAGCTTGACAAAAATCTAGAATTTCCATAAAATTCAAGTTTTGAGAAAATTAATAAATAATTTTAAACAGTTTAGCTAACTGAATATGAAAAAATCCTTAAATTTTAGTCAATAATAGAAAATAATCCCATTCTTTTCATCATGAACTTATTTTATTAAATAAGAAAATCATAAAAATTAAGGTGATTCCATTTTTTTTAGTTCTCTTGATAGTTTTTTATTAGTCATGCGAGGAAAGTAGTATCTTGGCGCTCGCTGGTGCGATTGAAAAAGAGCTGTTTACCCATTTTAAAATTACGTGTGAGTTTTTTTTCATAAATGAATAGTATATTACATACCTAGGCCAGTAAAATAAGAAAAGTCTCAGATCACATGTAATTGTTGGCCGAGGCGAAGCCGAGATTGACAAACATGTGGTCTGAGGCTTTACTTTTTACTGGCCAAGGTGTGTATACTATTTTTCTGCTCGACGTAGCCGGAATGTGGCAACTTCGTTTAGCGCAGCGGCCAGAAAGTTGCCACTCCGGCCGGAGGGCAGAAAACTGTTATTTGAGTACGATAAGTTTACTTGTCGCACGCAAATTATTCTTGACACACTCAAACTATCCTTGTCGCACGCAATTGACTGTGAAAACTGATAAAATTAAAATAAATACTAAAAAAAAAAAAAAAAAAAAAAAAAAACACAATCTATCTGTCAATATTAAAAAAGTAAGGTTGACATTACAAAGTTCATATTTTTAACGAAAGTAAGCAAAATTAATTAATATCGAGCTGTTTAATTGTGATGGAAATTAATTTAGCAGAAATTTGATCATTTTAATAATTTTTGTAACAAATAAATTATGACAAAAAACAATTTTTTTTAAAATTAACTTGTAGGAATTTTATAAAATAAAAAATGCAATTTTTTATGAATAATTTTTTTGGAACAAATTCGTTTGTTAAAGAAAATTAAAATATACTATTGTATAATCATTGTGTCAAGCCATAGCAATGTCACAATCAACTTTAGGGAATATGAAAAAAAAAAAAAAACTAGTTGATTCCAGAAACATATTTTTTTTTAATTTTACCCTTGTTTTGAGATAATCAGTTTGAATTAATTCAACAACCTAATCTGCGAATCAAGAAGATCTACCTCTTGGATGACGAAATAAAATCCTGGATTCAACAATTTTACAAATTCAACTAAGCTTTGGGGTGTTTTTATGATTATTTCATTTCCAACACAAAATTTTTAACAAAATTTGTAACAATTTTTCCCTGATAATTTAAGTCGTTAATGTTAATTCTAAGTATTTTCTTAAAGTGTGAAAAGAATTTCTATTTAAAATTCACGTAAACTTGGATTTTTAACTTCCCGCTAAGAAAATTGAAAATTTTCGAATATATCGAGTTTTCACTAGATCTCGCAGGTTTGAAGTCCTAGGAATCTTTTTTAACGATTTTTACGATGGTATATGTGTGTGTAAATTCCTGATAATTTTTTATCGATTTGAACGATTAAAACACGGTTGGTGCCATTCGAAAGGGCTTGACTAAACTTAAATTTTTGATATAATATTAGACCGATTTAGACCGGTAGATTTTAAGAAATCTCAAAAAAATTACAAGTAAAAATTTTTTTTAAATGTGGTTTTTTTTTAATAACTTTTCAACGGCTTTATCGATCGATTCCAAAAACTAATCAGTTCTTAACATAAGAAAACCACGTCTATCACGGCTGGGCTGGTCAAAATTGATAGATTCGTTCGTGAGTTATCGTTACCGACAAAATTCAGAAAAAGTGAATTTTTCAGATTTCTCAAAAACTTTCAGTCTAATCAAATTGTGTTTAAAAGTAAATCATATGATTCGAAAAACTGTGTCAAATGTTGCCAATCACGTGAAAATCAGTTTATTCATTCAAAAGTAATTACAGTTTGCAAATTTAAATATTAATAATGTTTTATTAAACTTTTATCAGACTATTTTGAGCTCGAAGAGCGCAAAAACATAGAACAGCGAACCCTTCTGAGATAGAAGAGCTCAAAAACGTCATTAGTGCAATTTTAAGCGCTTATAAGTATGAAATTAGCGGGATGTTGAGGGGAAGGCCTATAGGGTCAACCGTTTTATTAATTTTTTCCTTCAGAAATTGCATCTAGGGTAAATGTTCCCGTAGTTGACCGGGCACCAGTAGTTGACCGCTTTCATAAGAAAGTCCAAAAATTATTATTAACTGCATTTTTTATGACCTTGAAATTTATTTTGAACTATTGTTGAACTTACAACCATTATAATGAATAGGTATTCCGAATATTATTTAATTTTTAAAACATCGAAAATAATTCATGAAAATTTTTTACCGCATGATCTGACTAAAATCGGTCAATTATTATAGTAGAGTATCCGAGAGGTGACTACATACTTTAATTAACAAAAAAGTTCCTATTAGGTTAATCTTGTCAAATTAAATTCTGAAGTAGTCTTTAATAGTTTCTTAATAAATCTTCTAATAAGATTTTACAAAAATAATCAAATAAATACCAATTCAACAACCGGTCAAATACTGGCACAATAAAACACTAAGCATAAATACTTCTTTATTACTAATAATTTAATAATTATTAGTTATTTTAAATAACAACACTCATATAAACATTAAATTATCACGTAAACAAATTTATATTTTTATTTGATAGAGGTTAGAAACTTAAAAATGTGCATGCGGTCAACTACTAGTATTTAGAAAAATCGTATGATCGAATAGATGACCGAGTGTAAAAAAAAAATTGCTCTTTTTGCTTTTGATTTTACATAAATATTTGTTAACAGTTAACAAATATACATTAATTATTAATTAATATTTATTAATAAACCCTATGATGTTAACAAATCATTTATTAAGAGTTAATAAAGCTTATTAAATATAAACAAATCTTTCTATCAGTGTAACAAGTTTAAATATGAATTTTTTTATTGACATTAGAAATAATAGACATAAATTTACAGTAATTAATGTTTTATTTTACACAATACCCATTATTTTTAATAATAATTGCATGCATGCAACTCAACGAAATGTTTTGCCCTTGTCATTATTGAATCTAAGTTTAAATTAATTTACTAATCTGTTACGTTTTTACTATTATTAGTTTTGTTTTAAACTAAACAAATTTTGTTTACTAATAATATAAATCTAATTTAAATAAATAAATAAGTATAAAAATATTATACATTAAACATAAAAAACTAATTAAAGTTTAAAAAATAACCAATGTTTGACAATCAGTCAACTACTGGAACATTCCGCGGTCAATTACTGATGGATCAAGCCGGTCAACTACTGGTGTTTTTATCTTACCTGCATTTAAATGTGAATTAATATGTAATTTTATTAATAATTCAAATAAATAACATCACCTATCAAAAACTTAACTATTTAAAGTTTTTAAATTAACTTTGAATTATTTTTTTTTAACATATAATAATTAAATTACGATCAATTGAAATGTCAAAAATCCTTAATCGGTCAACTACTGGTATACTTACCCTATGATTCAATAATAATTTATAGGAAAAAAAAAAAAAAAAAAAAAAAAACAATTCAATAACAAATTATACGGATAAAAATGAATCAGCGTTTTCAATGCGCCTAAAGATAGACTTCAAATGAAAGAATATTTCAAAAATCCAATTTCCGCTGAGTTTAATTTGAAAACTGACCTTCGTTTTAAATGAAAGTAATTCAAAATGTGTAGATATCACCGTTAGGTCGGATTAATTAATGATAAAAAAAGTGACGGTGTACAATTGTATAAAATATTAAAGTCAAGGTCACTGTCTGCTTGCAAGATATAACATCGAAAAAATAATAAATGAAATATAAAAAGGGAAAAACAAATACTACTTCTTCGTATATATTAATAAATGTCATGCTGAGTGCCGTAATTTACTGACTTATATTACTAGTGTTAGTATTATTTTTTATTTTTATTTTATTAACGCCGTTTAATGTTAAACCCATGTAGGATAAGATAACGTATGTTGTTTCCGTATTGTCTATTATCGATATTGATGGAGATAATGAAAGTACTATACGCTTTTAGAAATAAATAAAAATTTTTAAAATAAGTAACACATATTCAGAATAATATATCAAATATTAAATATAATGCCCCTGATTTATTAATGTAAGACGAAAGTTTATTTTTTGAAATAAAGAGGACACTATAAGATATAAGTAACAATAATTTATTCTTATGCCGTGGGATAACTCATACAATGTAACGAAGCGCAATTTCGTTAAAAAGTTGTATGCGGAGAAGAATTGTTTTCTTAACATTCCCATCGTATTTTTTATTTTAGTTTATTCTTTTCAAACCTTCCTTCTCTCTCCTACTTGTTTCTGACATCTAATGCTTACTCCTCCCTCATTTCTTCTGTTTATATATGTATGGATGTATATATAGTTAAAATGGCGGATTAGGACCAACACTCCTTACTCCTGTAAACATATTTCCCCTCCACTCTTTCACTTCCGCAGGTTCCTTCGTATTACTTCGCGGTCCCTGTAAACATGTTGCTACGTCCTTATCCTGGTCCCCGTGGTCATCCGACTGGCTCTACTCACCATTACATCGTCTTAGTCTGCACCACGGAATGTGGTTGTACCACTTGGGTATACATTTATATACTTGCATGGCTGCAGCTTAAACTTTGTTTTTTATTGCTTGTCCAAAGGTTTTGCTTTTGGTCCTTTGGCCTTGTTTCATGGATATTAGGTATGATATGGTAAGTTGTCAATAATTAATTGATTAAGTGAATTCCGAAATAACTGATTTGAATCAAAGAGAGGTAATTTTTCACCCAATTTATGGTGAAGACAATCGGTTGTTAAGCTTCAAGAATTTCTTGTTTTGAATTTTGCGATCTCGACGCAAGAGACCAATATCTTCGGTTGATAAATATTATTTCTTAATCCAAAAATATATTATCTTCAATTAATAGAATCGAATTTCTCAGCCAAGAATGATTCTCCAAAGCTAATAATAATTTTTTCTTTCAAGAACTATATATTTTTCATTTAAGAATCAATTTCCTTATTTAAAATACTAAAAAAATATAATCTTTCAAAAAACCGAAATTTTATTGCATGCCTTACGTGCGAAGCGCGCAGGTATGCTCTACTCTCGCCTAAAAATCGTGATTTCGATTAAAACGTGATTTTCATCATTTAAGCGACAAGACTTATGTATGAAGAGCATATTGAGATAAACAATGATAACTACAGAACACGTTAAAAAGATTTTCTTATTGATTCAATAAGATTTCTCAAGAAAAATTCGTTTTTCTGACGAATTAAATGAATAAGAGCGTGATATTCACAGGACCACTGGGCTTGATAACACCACAACTTTGTCAAAAATCATTTTCAAGATTTAATTTTTTTTTGTTGTATTCCTTAGGAAATTTGCCAAAAAGGTTGTAAAAATTGCGTGTCAAAATAATTTCGTTTTAATACAATTAATTTTTTTCGACTGTCAGTTCGGTGACTTTTTCTGCGATTTCGGCAGCCATATAATTTTTCATAAATAGGATTGGAATAACTATAAACAAGCAGAAATTAATCATACGTGATAGTATAATTACTAACTGCTTTATTATCTGTTAATATTTTTTTGTAGCTCGACCTTCGGAGAAAATAACATCACTCGCGGGAAAATTCAAACAAAAAAACGAATAATAAAGAATGAAACCGTAACTCTGTAAAGTCTCAAACGAAATAACAGTCAATCTAAATAATTTGTGTATGACATGAGCGCTTAAGGCATGCTCATTTGGATTTTCCAAACTTTTTTCAACATATTCTGAAACGTATTTGAAACTTTTCTGTTTTGTATAGAAAATAACAAAGCTTCCAAAAATTTTTGTCATAACTTTTTAAATAATTCGTCGACCAAATATGTGTGTCTTGTTCAAAAACAGTACATTTTTGACTTCTTGCTAAGAAAATCAATGATTATCAAAAATCGGGAAGTTATTGGTTTTAACCTGATTCTCAAAAATCAAGTTATTAGATCTTCACGTTTTGAGGTTCTAAGAAAGCTATTCTGACTATTCCTATGATGACGGTTGTATGTTTGTCTGTGTGTGTGGAGGAGTTTGTAAGCCTCTCAAAACTTTTGAACGGCTCAACCGATTTGAACGAAATTGGCGTCATTCGATAGGGTTCAGCGAAACAAACTTCCTCGTAGATTTATACCGATGCAGTGCAATAGATTTCAAGAAATTAAAAAAAAAAAAAAACGAAAAAAAAATTGCTAAAATGATATCTTTTCGAAATAACTTTTGAGAAACTGAGTCAATTAATTCCATAACTTAATCAGCTCTTAACCTAAAAAAAAGCCGTTGAATGCCGTTTGAAAATTCAAAATCAATTCATTCGTTCGTGAGATGTGGTGGACGAAAAATTTTGAAAAAATTATTTTTCCAAATAACTTCATTTTTGATGCAATAAAATAACTATTAATGCCCCAAAAACTGCATTAAACGTCGTCAATATCGTCGAAATCGATCAATTCGTTCGTAAGATATTTGATTCTAAAAAATTCCAAAAAAGTATTTCTTCAACATAACTTCATAATTTTACATCGAATCGTATGTTAGATAAGAAATAATCTTTTTATGCTCAAAAAGGCGCAAGCCTCATCAAAAATGAAAAAAATTTTCCTGTTCGTCATATATGAAACGCTGAAAACACGGTAACTTGCGAAAAAATAATCCATTGATTGAGTCTAATTTTTTTTTTTGAAACATTCTTTGAAATAATTGTAGGCCATTGAATGGGAATAGGTAGATAACCTAGTCGTTTATTTGCAATAAATAAAATTTAGAAAAAGCCAAAGGATTGTATATCTATATGTACATATTGAGCACATTTATCCCACTAGAAGCGCGTGCACATTACCATTCTATTTCAGCTGTTTGATGATTTTTTTCACATTCGCTTTATTTTATTATTATTTCATAATTAAATAAGCATTATAATTATAATTATAATCTTAAATTGTGACTTAAGTCATGCACTTTTGGACTTTCCAAATTTTTTTGAAATTCTACGTGAAATTTTTATGATATTAAATGGTTGCTTTTAAAATACAGTTTCTAAAAGTTATCTTTTCTCTTTATCAAGCTTAGTTTAAATAATGTAATACAAAAAGTTAGACTCAATTGAAAGTGATTTTTACATAAATATTTATTTAGAATACAGTTGTAAATGTAACCTGTTTATTTACATAAACAATAAACACTTACTCTTTATATTTAAGTATGATACATTACACATTGCTTATATGTTGATAATTTATGTTGCAGGTAAAATTTATTTTTTTCATGACAATAATTTATAATTCGCTAAAAATGATAGCGAATTCATAATATGTCATTCGTGATTAATGATTAATTTCTGTAGCATTAGTAATAATTATAACTATTATTATTTGTTTCAGGAACTATATAATTTTACTTTCAATGATAAAAATTATCAACAACAATTATTTTCTATTGAACACTTACAATACCATGTTGATGATAAATTTTTCTACTTTATAAATTCTAATGACAATTAAAGAAATTAATAATGACTTGAAGTTACATTGCACTTAGATCAAAAACTTTTGACTTGAGAATTAAAACTTTCTTTTTTTAAGTGATTTTCTGAACACTGAATATCAATACATTATTTTATATATATTATATAAATAATTATTTCTTGACTCAAGACTTTATAGTTCAAGTATTCAATTACACGTTTTTCAAAATAGTTTATTAAATTACTTTAACTTTGAAAAAAATATATTTATATTAATGTTTCTTTTATTTTATTTTCAAATGAGTGAAATTATCATCTGTTGACCTTAAACTTTCGATTAGTGCGTCCACATAGAAGATTCTTGTAATTAACAGTGAAATTTAGCCCGCGGTCAAGGCAGCAAACTACTTCTTACAGGTCGCTTGTACTCATCGTCAATTTCGTGAAGATCAGGTGGGTCCGCAAAACCACTGTCGTCATAACGTGTACAGCGGGATCCAGGAGACCGAGGTGGATGAACTGAATGGACTGGATGGATACTATTATAAAAAAAAAATTAGTAATCTATAGACTAATATATTCTTTCAATTGAGCTGAAATTTTTCACAACGTACAGATAAGAGAATACTCAGACTTAAATTTAGGTTACAAATTTTAAATCCTAATATCTTTAACCAAAATACTACTTAATAGATTTAAGAGTACTGTCAAGACTAAAGATTAATATCGTAAACTTTCGATTGTTTTTTTTTTCTTACATTTCATTTTTAAGATTTTATAATCGAAATGAAATTCTATATTAGCATACAAATATTTAGACTGTATCAATAAATACAATTTTCAAAAATTTTGTTCGACATTTTTAAAAAATAAATTTCTAAAAGATGAATAAGGTTTTAAGAAAATTGAATTAATATTCTTTCGATGGAATAATAATTAATCTTGACAATTCATTAAAAAGTTTGTGTTGAAAAATTCGATAGTTATACCGATAATGTTCGAAAAAACAACTCGATTTTTGAATCACCAATAAAATATTTGAAACATTTGGTAATTTTCGAAAAAAAACTTTCAAAATCTATACTATAAGTAATTAAAACCACTTTTTTTATGTGAAAATATCAATTAATCGGATTAATGGAGCATACCTTTGCATGCAATATGACGTCGCAAATCAAATAATAACAATAATAGTAATAATAATGTTTGTTAATTTATCATTACCTAGTGCAACGTGATGGATTGGTCTCCAAAGGCTCGTCGTATCTGCGCGATAACATTGTAAAGTCTCGATGAGCTGATACCATTTTTTGCAAACGCGAAATAATTTCATAATCAGGTGTACAAATAGGTTCCGAGAGTGTTTTAACAACAGAGACTCGGAAAGTCTGCAATTGTGATTCTCTTCTCGTGATCTCCGCTAAATTTTGTTTAACCTGAGCCAGTTCGTCTCTAAGTAATTGTAATGAATGATCATTAATCGATCTTTCTTGATCAGCATTCTCAGTCGTTGTCCGCATTTGATCTTTCAGCATCGTTAATTTTCTGCTGTAACGGGTTCTAAGCATTTCACTCTCCACTAGACGCTTTTGCAACTCTTCTATTTTTCGACTGCGCTCTAATGCCGCAATCTGTCAAATTCAATTATAAAAAAAATCATTTTTTTTTTTTTACAATATTCTCAATACAGTCAATCAATGTTATATAAACTCTCTTCATCGGTATGAAAAACAAGTTATGTTCAAAACAATAATTTGTTGTATTGAAAAATATTTATTTAAATTAATATGTCGGTAATTTAAATTAATTGAGACGATACCTTGTAATCAGCAGCTTCTGTTAATTGAGCACTCAATTCACGATTCCGGGATTTTTCTTCCGCCAATTGTATCTGCAGTCGATCTATTTGCTTCATTGCTTTCTTAGCTCTGAAATTAAAAAAATCAAATATTATGTCTTCTTAATCCCTTCATTTATCTAATTATCACCACATAGAAAAAAAGGTTCACTTGAGACAAGAAAATATTTTTCTTCCTAATTATTTTTTTGAGCGAAAAAAAAATTTTTTTTTGACACAAGAAATTTCATTTATTCCAACAAAATGATAATTCTCTTGCTTTAAGAAATACAAATCTTGATCCAAGAAAATTTATTTAAGTCAAAAAAATCTTCTAGTTTTGAGAAATTTCAGCCTCTTACTCCAAAAAATTAAATATCTTGATAGAAGTAAATTTTCATTAATATTTTTATTAATTAATAGGTCAAATGGGAAGATCAAATAATATTGAATCATTTTTTTTTTTCATTCAACATGTATAATTGCACGCTAAAATAATATGAAATGGGTATCAAATATTCAAGAGAAAAATTTTCTCGAGGTGAGAAAATTGTTTTCTCAGCTGAAGTAGATAGCGCCGCTTCCCTAAAGTATCTAAAAATCTTGATCAAATATAAAAATTTATTGTATAAAATATTTATGATAATTTGAATTAAGAAAAAATTACTTCCACCAAGAATAGAATTTTAAGAAAAATTTTTACTACAGCCAACACAAGTTCGATTTTCCTTCAAGCACCCAAAAATTGAGCCAAGAATTTTGTTTACCAGTCAAGAAATTTTTCTTTCTGTGCACTTTAAAATTAAAAATTAAAGTAAACTCGAAGATACAAAATACCGTAAATTAGCGTCGTCTCTCTCCGCTTGTAACATCGACTTAATTCTCACGCCATCTTCCTGCAGTGAAAGCTTTCTACGCAATAGATCCAAATGTAAATCCCGCCGCTGCAATTGTTCCCGTAGAGTTCTTACTCGTCTTTGAAGTTGATAAACAACAGATGTCTAGTAGAGATAAAAAGTCATCATTAGTTACAATAAAATTTTCGACATAGAAAATATTTCGTATTATTATGATTATAATTTATAGCATTAGTTTGTAATTTTAACTATCAATACAGCAGTATAAATTGATAATATAATAAAAATAAGTGAATAGGTGATGAGCAGTGCTATGAAGAAATATTCTACAGTTAGATATGAAAGATTATCTATTATTGAAAATACAGGCTGATTTTGGACGTTCGTAATTAATTTTCCTGCCTACTGTATTCGGCTTACTTCTTTTAGACAAGGAAGCTCGAAGGACCGCTCTCGCCGTATCCTGGGAAATGTTGTGTAGTTGTAGACTAGCTGTTAAAGTACATACACGGGACAAGACAATAAACACCGAGATTAGAAGCAAAACACTCAAGGACAACTAACAATTAACAATTTTTTCTTTTAATTTTAATTATACACTTATAAAGCTATTGTTCCTTATTAATTATCAATAATTGTTGTTTATTTGGTTTCTTTTACCTTGTCAACGAGCTTATCTGTCTCAAGGCGTGCTAACTGTTCAGCTCGTACTAACAGAGCTTCTGTTTGAAGATCCAAACCGATTTCTTGAGAAATATCATCCATTTGCATAGCTTTGCCCAGACGTTCCAAAAATATTGTAATCTATAAATTAATATAATTATAATAATACAGATATTTCTAGGTAGAGTTTCTAAAAAAAAAGAACAAGTTAAAACGATTAAAAAAAAAAAAAAAAAATATTATTTTGAAATTAGCAACATCAAATTTTTTTTCAGTTTTCTTCAACAAACAAATAAATTAATACTGAAATTTAATTCTCAATTGCCATATTTCATAGTTAAATTTATCATTTATTGATAAACTTGGAATAAAGAGATTAAAGGCAAAGAAGGCACTTTATTCATTAGGAATCTTCGTAAAATGATACTAACAAAAATATTCTGAGAAATTGACAGGGAGCGCAGTAGCCTACACTGATAGAAAATTTATGTTGACTCAAGAGATATTTCCTTGATCTATGAATTTATTTTGGAAGACAAATGATTATTTTGCTTTAAGAATTTCTTGTCTTGATTTAGATTTTCTTGGCTTAAGAGCTATATTATCTTCAATCGATACATTTAGTTTTTCAACCAAAATAACATTATCGTTCAAAAAACTTAAAATAATTCATCAAAGTATATTTCAAAAACTAATTAAATCGTTCGAAATTAAAAGTTTTATCAAAGTTCCAGTTTCAATTATAAACTAAATCCACAAGCTAAATAATTTTTTTGCGTCTGTAAATAGATCTAAGCATGTTATATTATACTACGCATTACATAATTGTATAGTTTAAATACTTACACTATGTTTATCACGCCTGAGTGACTCCTTAGTCAATTCACAACTTGTTAATTCAGATTCTAATTTATGAACTTTAGATTCTAAACTTGCACGATCATCTTCAAGGCTCCTTATTTTCATCATACTTGACTCTAATAACTCACTTTGCCGATTTGATGATTCCGACATTGCGTTTAATTTTTCTTTCAGGCTATGGATTTTCTGTTTCAAAAAATCATCACATTGTATATTATAAGAATGGAAATTTCTTCACAACTTTTTGTTCAAAACTTACAAGGATATGATCTTTGTTTTCGGCAGTGATCTCACGTATCCGATCTTTTATTGAATTCTCATGAGACTCAACAAATCTATTCGGAGTGCTAACGAGTATTGCCAAAGATTCAAGAAGATGACGCAGTTCGTTTTGTACTCGAGAGAGTTTTTCTTCTCGGTTTTTTAAATCGTCTAGGAAATTAATTTAAAAAAAAAAATGATCAAATCAATGATTAAATTATAATTTGAAGTATGATAATTTTTATTTTACCTCGTAATTGACAGATGAGCGTTTCTTGACTAGAAACGTTTCCTGTAATACTCGTGAGATTTCTATTAGCATTCACTAATTTGTCCCTGAGTTCATTCAATTCCCTCTCAGTGACCCTGTACTGCATTTCAAGGCACTCTTTATCCTGTAAAGCGTCGTTGTTAATTTAATCCTATTTTACTAAATATAGAAATAAATATAGAAACGTTTATTTTTTATTTCTATAAATAATTATTAATAGATAATAATTTTGTAATTAATTTAACTTAGGTCGTTTTAATACCTTATAGTTAATAAAAAATTTAATGGAAAATGTGACGGAACTAATAGACGATTCAAAACTCCTCCAAGATTTTGACATAAAAAATCGACTATTATTTAAAAGTACATAAAATTGTAAAAAGGCACAAATTCACGTCAACCTTTCTGATACCAAACTTAACTATAGAAATTCCTTTTAAAAGAAACATATGCTCGTACAAAATTTTCTTTATTCTCTTAATTGTTTAGATAAATTTATTATAACCGAAAACAATATTAAACCTTGAAAAGACATAAAATTAGGTTACGACTTTTCTGATAGTACTAAATTCCACTCGGTTGATATTTGAATCTATTTATAACTACTCCGAAAACTTATCACAACAAATTAACGATTGTTAAAAAGCATATGAAACTTTGAAAAGAACTAAATTCAGGTTAACGTCTTTCTAATAATGCTAAATTTAACTTTCAAAAACCCTTTTTATCTGACAAATACGCCGAAGAAAAAATTTTCATCATTTTCTTAACTACATAGAATACGTGATAAAAATTGACCTGACGAAGTCGTTCCAGTTCAGCTGATTGCGTGCTAACTTGTCGTTGCAATTGATCTCTTTCAATACTAGATCGTTCTAATAAATCTCGGCAGCTCTTAGATTCAACTTCTACGCTAGTTAATTGGCTTTCAAAATTAATACTCTTGGTACGGAGTCGATTAACTTCCTGAACAAGTTCTTCAGCTTTGTGAATCACCATTTCTGGACTGTGGTGTGTACTGTCGCAAAATTCACTGTTCAATGCATGCGCTAATCTTCTTACAAAGTCCTGAATTATTCAAATTTATAGTCGTTAGTAGGTTGTAATTGATTAATGATGCTTGCAAATAACAAATTTTTAAGATTTATAATCCATTATGTAAAATTAACACACTACAAAAAAAATTATTTCCTTAGAAGTTTCTCTCTTATTTCTATTAATAAATGAAAAATTTTTCAGAAGAATTATTAAAGTATAATTAATAAGTATATTGTATCATAACTATACATAAAATATTAATTTATTGCTTATGTAAACAGATATTCTAGATACGTATTTATTTAAAAATCACTTTCAATTTTTGTTAATTTTTTTTATTACGTTATTTTATCTATGCTTGATAATAAAGATAATCTATAAAAAATTTCTTTTATAAGCAAACATTTTTTATCATAAAATTTACCCACAGAATTTGAGAAAAATTTTTTTTGACGAAAGAAAATTGAAAACGACACTGAAAAAATAATAAATCAAGAAAAAAATTTTTAAGCGAAGTAAATAATTTTGAAAAGTTTCATTGTCTCGAATCAAGATCGAAAGTTCTTGAGCCAAGTAAAATTTACTTAAAACAGGAAAAATTTTTAGTTTAAGAATTTTTCTACTCAAATAAAAAAAATGAAGTTCTTCAAAATCAGTGACTGGATTCAAATAATTTTTTTTGTGTATTATTACAGTTAGGTGAAAAAAGGCATATAATAAAAATGTTAGTTTTATTTTCTTCTTTTTAAAGAAACTTATTTCCAATCTAGATATTTTTGCATATCGTTTACTAGACGGAATTCAAATTTCTTGTTGAACAAAATAATTTTTTGTAAAATATTAATAGAATTAATAACTTAATCATGAAAAAATCATGGCGCTTATTTGAAAAGTTTTTTCATCCAATTTTGTCAATTCAATTGATTAAAATATTAAAAAGAAATGTAAAACCTGTAAATTTAACCGCGCACGTTCTTTTAAATCAGTTTCTTCCGTGATGTGATGTTCTAGTTGTCGCATTTTCTTTTCATACTCCCGATTTTTTTCTTCATGATATTTAACATCACGTTGTAAGCTTTGAACTGTTATTTCAGTACGCCCATGTGTTGCATATAAATTTCTCTCTCTATCTTCGAGATCCTAAGAAAAAACAATAATTTTTTTATAAGTCTCTAGCTAAATTATTATAATTAAGAAAAAGTATTTAATAAATAAGTTAATAACTTGTATCCTTTTTTTAAGACTAGAAATGATAGAATTTTGTCTAGCTGCTTGCTCACGAAGTTGATCAGCCTCCATCTGTAACTCGGTTACCCTCTGGTCTCGTGATCTCAACGTAGTCTTCATCTCTTGAAGCTTTAAATAACAATTCATCAATTTAATTGCGAACGTAAATCATAGTTGCTTGTAGTACTTGAAGTTTTTTTATTCATTGTTATTATGAAAATTAATTAACACTTGAGTTCAAGATAATAAACATTAACCAGGCTTACTTCAGATGAAAGTCGGTCTCGTTTGTATTCCAGAGCTGCTAATTCACTTCTTAAGCTTGTTGTGACGTCATGCGTCATATCCTCTTGATCAAACTATAATTTTTATTCTAAATTTATTTTGTGTCAGAAAAAGATCATTGATGTTTAATAAAAAATTCTTTTTGTTAAATCAATAATTTTACATATTTTTTTCTAATTTAGTCAAATTCTTCTGTAAGAAAAAAAATTGACCAAAACGTATGTTTTTTTTCTCAAAAATATAAAAAAATATTAAAGGTAACTCTCAATAATTTTCATCTGCTTTTTTCTAAAGAGTATTTTAAATGGGAAAGAAAAAAAAAAAAAATCAACTTTTTTTTTAATCCGTAAAGTTTTGTGGTTGGTTAAAAAGTTAGAACAAGTGTTGAGAAATTTTTTTCAATGGAGTAAAAAAAAACTAGAAAATATTCAGTCAAATCGGAAGGGGTCAGTATCATTAATATTATCGTTATATTTACCCAAATGAACGCTTCAAATTAATGTAAAAAAAATTTCTTTTCTCTACTATACAAAATTAAAAAATTAATTTTTTTTTTTATTTAATAAAAAAATAATCATAAAAAGTTACCTAAAAAAGATAGCAATTGTGTTAGATCAGTTTAAAAAATATTCAAACAGTTATATCATAAAATTTTACAAAAAATAAAACAAACCATAAATTACTTTTAAACATTTGATTAATAATCGTGAAGTGTAAAGTTTGCTCCATACAAAATATTTATTAATTAACGAAATACACTTATAAAGATTAATTGTAAAACTCTGTCAGATAAATTTATTGGCAAGGACGAAAGTTCTAAAACAAAAAAAAAAAAAAAGAAAAATAAAACCATAAAACAATAAAATCTCAAATAATAGAATGAAGAGCAAATTTTTCAAAACCTAAATGTATATCGAAGTAAGCACAGCGTATTGAGAACTGAGAGTTATTAAGATTCTGTCAAATAAACAAACGTTCAAAACAATTTCATGTATGTGTACAAATATTCACCAGTACATTTTTGTATGTGTATAGAAATCCACAAAATTGGATAGAAACTCGTGATAGAGCGTTTCGTGATGTACTCGTACTATGCACGAGTTAACTCTATGAGCTAAATTTTGTTGGATAAATAACATTTTATATAATACAATTTAAACAAATAATAAATCATTTTCAATATCTTTTATCAGATTTATAAAATGTTTCAGATTTATAAAAATTGAACAGTTAGTACAGTGACAGGTAATATCGATTCGTTGTAATACTATGGCAACGTGTACACTATTCTCAGGTCAATATTCGTTTGTGTATTATTATACAAGCAGCACATGTACTAAATTAAATAAATTTATTTAACTAGGCTATTTAATATTTTAAATAAAACGTTTCCGAACAAATTATAGGTCGTTTTTTGGATAAATAATTTTAATTTATTTGAATCTCTAGTTGTCCAACAAAATTTTATTGTTAAGTGTCTTGAAATAAAAAATTTATGATAAGCTACTTGTTAAATATAAAAAAAAAACCTTATCTGGTGAAGAAATACAAAGTGTCTCAAAAATCTTCAAATCTTCCTCTGTATTTCCAGGCAGATCCTTAGAATCTTCCGATGCCATCTTCCGTCAATTGAATCGTCACAGGTTTTGAATTTAACAATCTATTAATTCAAAAATACAAGAAAGAGAAAATATTTTTTTTTACTAAAATTTGCTTAACAACTTTCATTGTTTAAATTAAATGATAAAGAAACGCGCACGTACGACGCGGACGCAATGCAAAAGCGCTGGCTTCGTCGATTGAATGTCAACACGCAAAGTCGAAGGGTTAATCGTATGACGCCATTGTATGCACTAGTTTACCTTTGAAAATAATCGAAGAAGTAACGAACAATCGTTCATCTAAAACTGCTGGTTTCTTCATGCTTTGAATTTTAGTTTTTAAGTATAATATTTTTATTTTGTTGAAGATATTTCAAACCTGAAGAAATTAAATGTTAATAAACAAAGAAAAACCTTCATTGTTTTAACTTAAAAAATTTTTCATATCGCTGGTTGTTTTGTTATAAAGATTAAAAATTAAAAATAACTTATCTTTTACGTGGTGCTGGGAATCCCGCATGCGGTATAAAGTGATAATGGTGATGAAAATAAAAATCAAATTACATACATGAATTAAATTGAATATGGGCGATTATTGATGTTAATAAATGCTAATTATTCAGGAGAAAATTTTTTTTTTCTATAATTATAAGGATTTACGATTGGTTGTTAAAATAAATTACTGTATACTATTAAATTTGAGAAATGTGTAATTGTTTCATTTCTCAGTTCTTCATTTTAGAAATATCTGATTAATGAGAAAGAAAACAAAAGCACTTTAAAAAGATATAAATTAAATTTTACAACTTTGAATTAATTAAATTTAAATATAAATTAGTTATTAGTTCTTATGAATCTAATTTTTCAGCGAAAGTAAAAATCCCATTCCGCTTGTATTTATTTATACCATAATTAAAGTCTTATGTTTGTATTTTTTTATGATTCGTGACTAATATTATTTATTCATTTATTCATAAAACTATTGATTTTATTTACTACCGCTATGTTTATAATTTGATGAAAGTGAAACTTCAAATTTCAAGCGATATATTTTTTTTTAATTTTAGTAATTGTTGTATGTTTTAATTCGTGGTTTAACAAAAAAAAATTAATTGATAATTGATCATTCATGTTTTGATAAAATCAGATGACTAATTTATTAAAAGAACTAAAATTATTTTTGTTGACAAAAATTTGTAATCAACATTTAAAATTATAAAGATAGTAAATAATCTGAATGATAAATCAGAAAAATTTTTTGACCATCATTGATCTTAAATACTTCGTATTTGTTTACATGTAAATCTTAGTACTTAAAAAGCCAATATTGATAATCAAAGCAATAGATAATGAAATATATTTTAAAGAATCGAATATAGAAATAGAATACTAACATGGTTGCATAATTATATTCAATAAATTTTATAAACAAATTACGAAAGTAGCATTTTCATAGAAAATTTTTACAATACACTAAATAATACGAAATGAATGTAAATAAATTCAGCTAATATAACAGGGCATCAAGCACTATTAATATTTAATCTTGCCTTTTTAGTACTTGAGAAAGCTAGAAAACTGGCGAAACGTACAAAAATTATTAATAAAGATAATAATGCAAAGTATCTTCAAAACTGTTAGAATTTATTTGATTAATATTTAATGATTCATATCCAATAATTCTTATAGCAATGGTTTTAAATAGTGTATGAATCTATTAATTCGAAAAAAAATAAGATTAAAAATAATAAAAAATTTAAGATGAAAAATGAAAACTTTAAGTCGAATGTTAGCGATTTTTGTTTAAATTGACATTTTTTCAAGCAAGTGGATTAACTTGAGAATTCCAAACAATTTTCAATTTTAGGGATATTATTTATGATTATAAAGAATATTATTTAATGGAGATATTTTATAAATTAATTGAAACTTGTAATACTTTTCATTGATGACCTAATCGTTCAATTATGTTTTCATCTATTATTTGATAATTTTACCAGATAAAAAATTATTCGTATTTTTTCATCAATTGAAAAAAAATCTAATAAAGACAAAAGTATAGAATTTGAAATAAAAAATAAGTATTGAGTAAAATATTATAAAATAAGAGTAAAGTTACTGACAATGATTTTTATTGAAACCAGAGCTGACAATCATTAGTGATTTATAACATTTAAGCATCATCTAAATACTTTAATTGATAATCTATTAACTTTAAAATTTAATAAAATATTTATTTGGTCCAGATGTAGGGCCAGTAGAATTTTGCAGACATTCCTAGACCAAAAACGGTCAATGCGCAGGTGAAACCGAACAGAATTTTGTCAGGAGTACCTCCCATCAAGAAAACTGGCTTCGTAGTGTCCATCTGTAATTAGAATTTTTCAATTAATCGCAAGTGATCTTATTTTGGTAGTTGAATAAATTTATTTATTAAAATATCGAATGTTAAATTTTTTGTACCTGGAATTTTTTCATTTTTGCTTCCAGTTCTGGAGGAATAGTTGAGTAAGATGCAGTTGCTGCTCTGTCGACTGAGACAGGTTTAGTTCTCACTGTATCATAGATCATTTTTGGTGCATCAGTTTTATTCAATGGAGTTGGTTTCTGTTATTAAGAAAATAAATATTAATGTTGTATCTTTGAATTATTTTAAATAAATTTTGATTTTTTATATTTTTATGGTAATTTGTTCAAATTTAAACTTGTAACAAATCTTTCAAAATCATTCTTAAGTCAGCATTGACGGTGCAGTTATTGTAAAAAAAAAAAAAATTGCTTATTATGTATTAATGGATTATCTAAATCAATATTCTTTAACAGCAAAAATTTGTTAATTCTCTAATTAAATAAATGAAATTGAGAATAAAAGTAATTTATAAATATGAAATTTACTTATGTTTGTTGAATTTGTTTAATTTGATAACTATTTTCAGTTTCGTGACTTTCTATATAAAAATGGGAACGTATATATGTTCATAGACTTATATAAATCATTGTATAGAAAATTACTGACATAAAATAAAAAAAAACTGTTTTACTGACAAAATTAACGACAAGGCGTATTTTTAGTTTTGAGAATTAATGTTACGAATAATAATTAATTTTGTGATTAAATCTCAGATCCATTGACCAATTGAGGTTAAGATTCCAAACTAATTTCTGATAATATTGAATATTTCAGTAAATTATCAAAAAATTAATCACACCACAGTTAACAAACCTAAAAGATTAAAACTTAATTAATGAATTAATAATAATTAGTTGAATGTATTAAAATAATATCATAAGGTGAGTTGGAGTGAGTAAAAGGGTATTTAGAAGAGGACATAGTAAAGGTTTTTCGACATGGATTAAATGATATTCCGATTAATTATTCGTAAATCATGTAACTTACCAAAGGAAATAAAGGCTGCAATTTTGCAGAAGCCTGCAATTTTCCAGCAAGTCGATTAAATTCGCGAAATACCATTTTGACTTATTGCGCAATCAACTCTACAAGAACTTTGTAAAATAGTTGTCGATGGTCGCAGCTCTGAACTGTAGTAAAAAAATTCACAGACTGCAGCGCTATGAAGAGAAACTAAGTCTCACGATTCAATTGGTATGGAAGGGAATTACTCGATCATATGATCAAAATGTTGTGTACATTATTATTTTGCAGTTACTGCTCGTTGTTGGCTCAGTCGGCTCAAGTAAAAAGTAAATGACGTGGAAAATTTAAAAATACAAATTTTTTTTCTTAAATTCAGATTCTGAACTGACACATATAATAGCACAATATTTAAAAGACTGAAATTTATTGATTCAGCTCAGGAAAAAATAAATTTTTCCGAATAGATAAATAGTTTGAAGATTTTAAACCTTTTTAAGTATAAAAAAAAATTTTTTTTAAATTCAAATATTTAATTGTGTTCAATGAATTTGAATAGATGAATAGTTCATGAATTTGGATATAATGCGGAATTAACAAAAAATTAGAAAAACGGTTGACCCTGAAGGCCATCCCTGAAACTTCCCACTACTTTCGTAATTAAGCGCTCAAAATTGCACTTATTAAATTTTTGAGCTCTTCGAGCTCAAAAATATAATTTTCGTATAGTTTTGAGCTCTCCGAGCTTAAAAAATCAATAAAACACTATTTTTTGAATTTTCAAACTGCAATAACTTTGGAATGAATAAATCTATTTTCACGCGGTTGGCGGCATTCGACACAGTTTTTCATTCTATGATATATTTCTAAATACAAAATGGTCAGACCGGAAATTTCAATGTAATTGAAAAAAAAAAACACTATCTTTCGATTTCTTTCGTCAATGATAACTTACGAGCGAATCAATCGATTTTGACCGGCTTGGTGGCGATCGACGAAGTTTCTTGATGTTAAGAGCCAAATAGTTTTTGGAATTGATCGGTCTAGCTGTTTGAAAGTTATGAAAAAAAACCACATTTGAACAAATTTTTTTCGTAGTTTTTAACTTCCCGTCGTTAACGATCGTCGCTAATCCGGTCAAAATTGGTGGATTCGTTCGAGAGATGTCGTGAACGAAAGAAAACCGAAAAAAAGGTTTTTTTTTTTTTACATAATTTTGACATTTCTTTTCGGATCATCTTTGATAAAATAGAATAATCATTAGAGCTCAAAAAACCGCGTCGATCGCCGCCAAGAACGTGAAAATCGGTTGTTTGGTTGGAGAGATATCGTCGACGAAATATTTGGAAACAATCGTTTCTTTAACATAACTCCGACATTTTTTGGAATAATTCTTAAACGGCTCTACGATCAATTCCAAGAACTCATCAGCCTTTAGCATTATAAAACCATATCGATCGCCGTCAAGCCAGTCAAAATCGGTCGATTCGTTCGAGAGATATCGTGAACAAAAGAAAACCGAAAAAATTGTTTTTTCGGAGTTAACCCGAAATTTCTAGTTTAATCAATTTAAACTCAAAAATTTGTTATAAGACTAAAAAAATTGCGTAGAATGTCGCTAACCGCATGAAAGACAGTTGATTTGTTCAAAAGTTATTGCGGCTTGAAAATTCAAAAAATAATCTTCTATGGAACTTCTATCAGACTTTTGAGCTCGAAGAATTCAAAAGCATAGAAAAGCTATCTCTTTGAGCTAGGAGAGCTATAACAAATAAATTGTATTTTTGAGCTCGAAGATCTCATTGACTCCGTAAATACTCCGAAAAAACTCCATCAGAACACCGACAAAACTCCGTGGATACACGAGTAATACTTGGCGAATACACCGCAAACACTCCGTGAGAGCGCCGGCAATACTCTATGCATACTCGTAAGAACACCGAAAACACTTCGTGAATACTCAGTGAGAACACTTGCAATATTTCACGAAAACTTGGATAAAAAGCTGTCGAAATCACGTGTCGTAACTGCACAATACCCCGTGTTTATGCAGCTGAAACACGCTTACTCCAATTATACCCCGATCAAACTCCAAAAGGAAGTATGCTTCGCGTGAAGTCCGAGTTTACGCGGAGTCGTCGAAACCGCTGAGGAAATATGATGCATACATAAAATACTCTTTATTTGTACATTTTCATATAAATACACATACATTTCATTGCTAATATTTTTATTTAACCAGTCATTTCGAATTTTTCGATCATTTTCACTAAGATATAAGTTTATTAATATGATAAATAAAATTATTCACGAAGTGTGTAGGCTAAGTCATAATTGAGAGTTTCTATTTCATTTACAGGAAAATGGCCAATTGTGATTGGCGCTGGTTTTGGTCTGGGAATGGCTTATTCAAATTGTGAAAAAGATATCAATTCATTACTACATCAATCAACGTCTACAAAACATAACTGTAGTAATTGAAAATAAACACTTTTTATTATTAATAGAAGATAATAAATTTTTGCCGAAAAATGATAAACATTATATAATTATTGCAATAATTCTACAATAAAATATTCAGAAAAATGTTGAAAATAAATTTTTATTTTCAGGTTATTTTCCTCAATATTTTTCTAATACTTATATTGATAATTTTTAATCTATGGTTTTCATTCTTAGATATTTAGCAGCTCATGATTAAAGTTTTTGAACATATTTTCTTCATGAATTAACTATAAGTAAATGTAAATATAAAAAAGTTTGGAAAATCTGAAAATAAGTCACATTACTGACTTTCAAAATAAAACCACGTATATTAAGTGTTGGCTGATACCTACTCGCTTCCCTGAGTACACTATCAATTTAAATGTGAAACTAAACTGTTTATTATGATGAAATGTCCAATTTCGAATTGATAATTGGTGTAAATTTTGGATATTCTTTAGTATCCATAAAAAAACTCCTTCAGATAAATTTTGATATTTTTTCGATCACTGGTTCAAAGATGATCTAAAATAGCTCAAATTCAAATTTTTTTTTTTTTTTCAAAATTTTGGTTTTTTCATGACAATGGATAAAAAATGTAAGGAACAATTTTATAGGAAATTATATGCCCTACAATTTTTGTCATTGAACAATTTGTCGTAACGCTAAAAGTTTAGTAACTACCGCCTCCTAAAATATAAAATCGGAGAAAAATATATTTTTCACGTCTATGAAAACTAATTTAATAGATCTATATGAAAAAGTCGAATCGAAAAATTGTATAGCATCGAACTTACTAAAATCTGACGGCAGTAAAATTTTTTAAACCAGTAAATCTACAGCTAGTACTGGTTTTTTAAGTCTCAAGTATTCAAGAAACTTTTTTAAACTATTTAGATAACTTGATTATTTATGTTAGGTCTAAAATTCATGCAAAACAATATAGTATCAGTCTTTATATCAAATTTTCATACAATAAATATGGCTTACTTCTGTAAGTTGTACTAAAATTATAGTCACACAAGAAAATCGAACGCATTTTGTGCACTTCTGTCAAAATATTTATTATCGACAATTTAATTAATCAATATTTTTACATTGTAACAAAATTTTACTATTTCTATACACTACTCGACGGTGGATACGTCGAGTGAAGTAGAGATTTTGTCCAGGTCGCCCAAATAAAATAAACAGAACCGAATAGGAAGCTTAGGAGATGCTCTTAACCTCCTAAGCAATACCGCAGCAGCCACCCAGGCTGGGTTAGCCCGAGTTGAAATTAAAAAAGTGATTTGAGCCTCATGAGCCTCCTTTCTTTTGTTGTTGGGTTTGCATTGAAATTTAAAACTGTATTTTTACTCTCATCGGCCTGAAAATAGGCTGTGGAGGTCGAAATCACAGTTTTAAACGGTATTTTGAGCCTAAAGAGCCTCCATCGAGGGTCTGTAGGTTGATTTCATCTTTTTATTTTTTAAAACATAGAATTTTTTCATAATAGAAAAAATTTTTTAAATAAAAAACTGGACTTAGAAAACTATTAACTTTTATCTGTGCAAAAAATTTTTTTAGTGCAGAGTTGAAATAAAAATTATGACTATTGTAATTAACGTTGCAACAATTTAGCAATCATCCATGAAATATACGGACGGTAATAAGCAATAACATCTCAACTTATATTTTTTCTAACGTTTATCGTTAGAATATTCGGGTTAATATATGGGGCAGAGCATTTCATGCCAAATCGACCACTTTTGACCCCGTCTATTTTCGATTTTTCTGAAATTTTTGTATCTTTCTCTACCCTACAAAAAATATTTTTTAGAGATTTTTCAAATTTTTTTACCAACCAAAAAAAAAAAAATTACGAGTTATTTAAAAAAAACTAGCTTTTTTTTTGTTAAACAGCCTTAACTTTTTTGAAAATTGACTTATTGGGATGTTTTTTTAAAATTTTTTTTTTACAATGTCCTTTTTAGAAAAAAAAGTCAGAACAATAATTCGAATTCATATTCAACATTTTTTTTCAACTTGTAGAGGAAAAGAAAATTTGAGGATGATGCTCATTTTTGATTATAGATTTATTTTTTTTTTCAAACCAGTATTTTCCGCGAATTTCTTGAACTTTTCAGTGGCATTTTTTATTCTCTCTATTTTCTGTTTTAGAAATGAAAAAAAAATTTTTTTTCCTTCAATGTTTGTTTTTCGTTATACCACTCTGAAAATTTTTCAGCAGATTTAGAAAACTTCAAAATCCGAGAAAAAAAAATAAAAAAAAATTCAAAATGACAATCATCGATAAGATTGGATTATTTTCTTGTATTTTTTTTTTTCGAAAACTATTATCTAATTGTGAGAAAATACTCAAATTATTCTGAATTTAGGATATGTAAATTACTTAAACGTGTAAAAAATAAAGTCATATTCCATTCACAAGTCTACTGTTTATAAATTGTAACGGGTTTGAACCGTCCCTTGGTCACCCCTTTATTTGAATTTAATAATTAAGGGCGCCACTGGAATTTTTATCACGGTTTCCAGAACCGGTCCAAGCAAGAGAGATATCACAGGGTCGAGAGAAATCATAAAATTTGATATAAATAAAAACAATTAAAATTGGCATTAATTATAAATTTATTTTAATATTCTGACAATAATTAAATCTTAATTTAATACTCACACACACACTCATACTAATAAAAGTTACTTATTCCTAACGATACCCTCATATGGAGCGTCTATATCGTAGTTTCTATCATAGTGCCCTATTCCTGACGGTACCCTCATAAGGAGTGTCTATACCGCAGTTTCTATCAAAATTTCCTATTCCTACGATACCCTCATATGGAGCGTCTATGTCGCAGTTTCTATCATAGTTCCCTATTCCTGACGGTACCTTCATAAGGAGCGTCTATACCGCAGTTTCTAACTAAATCGCGCTGTCCACAGGACCCTCACGCTCTAAGACTCTAGATATGACCCTGGGTGGTCGTCCGGACCCCTGCCCAAGGTTCATACCGTCCTTAGCCCTTTCGCTGTCGCCCGGACCCTCACTACGGGACTAAGGAACCTGAAGTCGACTAGGACAGAGGAGGATACCATGACACTAGTCGACAACCTGCTAATACTAACCTCCTCGACAGCCCGTGAACGAGGAGTATATACTGTAAAATATTTTCCCACACACACACACACACACACACACACACACACACACACACACACACACACACACACACACACACACACACACACACACACACACACACACACACACACACACACACACACACACACACACACACACACACACACACACACACACACACACACACACACACACACACACACACACACACACACACACACACACACACACACACACACACACACACACACAATTTCAATAAAACAATTTATCTAAATACATACTTGACTCTAATTTACAATTATTTTAAAATCCAAGATACTTTTTATAACATAACTTCCTGGGAATCAAATCTCCCGGTCCCTAACTTGACTTCGATAAATAATTTTATTTAAATCCTGGTTGCTTAATTATTAGTATCACAGTAGCGTTTTATTCAACCAAAATGTTAGATTAATTATTATTTACTCGAATTCAAACTGCCTGAATAATCGGCTTATGTCTATTTTGAATTCCAGTCAAGATTTGAGACTTAGTCTTCAACTTGGTAAAAATTTCCCAAGGCTAAATTTTATGTTAATTATTTTTGAAATCATCGTACTGGAATTTGACAAATTTATTTATCGAAGTTTATTGAACAAATTTACTTTTGTTGATAATTTTACTCTTGTAATTTTGTTCTATAAATTAATTTACTGCTTAACAATTTTAATATTCTAATTTAAGGAATTTGTGTCTATGGTAACTTTATTTTATAATTTTTGATAATTTTCCAAAAGTAAATTTCAATTATTAATTTTAATTTTAAATTTTACTTTATTTTTACTTGTTGATTTTATTGGTTAATTTTAATCTAACTTGGACAAATTTCTAATTTTAATTTCCTTTAGTTTTATTTTAATTTCTAATTTGTAATAAATTTAATCGACAGAATATCGCTTATATAAATGACGCAGTTAACTCAAAATTGTCGATATCAAAAATGTGAGAGTGGAGTTGGCGCACCGAAAGAAAGACATTGTGAAGCCGGAGCCCGAGATACCAACACGAGATTTTGTAATATCAGATAATTATTTATTTTCCTCTGAGTTTCTTGTGGAACCTTCAGAGCGATGATTTTAACAAAAAATTTAACCTCGATAAGAAATTACGTTGCTTCAAGAAATTCTAGGCACAGGCCAGGTTCCGTCTTCCAATCACCCTACTTGATTAATTAATTAATTATCCGAATTCAAATAAAATATCTAAATTATAAGTCGAAGTTAAAATTAGCTAAAATGAAATTTGAATAAATGGAAAACTTAGCAAGTCGAAAAATTTCAAAATGGAAATTAAAAGAGGTTAAATTTATAATTAATATTACTATGAAGTTTGTCAATTAAATTTAAGATAAAATTTATAGAATCAGAAATTTCAGTACCGATAAATTTTAGTTAAATTGCGTCATTCATCAAAATAAAATTATGTCGATTATATTTAGTATAAATTAGAAATCAAAAATAAACATTCATTCAAGTTAGATTGAAATTAATTAATAAAATCACCAATTAAAAATAAATTTAAATTTAAAATGAAAATTAATACTTAAAATTAACTTTTGGGAAATTATCAAACATTTAAAAATAAAATTATGATGGAAATAAATTTCTTTAACTTAGAAAACTAAAATTGTCAATCAGTAAAGTAAATTAAAAAATTTTACAAGGGTAAAATTGTCAATAGATCAAAATTGTTCAAAAACTTCGATAAATAAAATTGTCAAATTCCAGTATGACAATTTCAAAAATAATTAACATAAAAATTTAGCCTTGGAAAAATTTAGCTAAGTTAATAACTAAGTCTCAAACCCTTACTGGAATTCAAAATAGACATAAGCCGATTATTCAGGCAATTTGAATTCGAGTAAATTTTAATTAATCTAAATTTTTGGTTGAATAAAACGCTGCTGTGATACTAATTATTAAGCAATTAGAATTTAATTAAATTATTTGTCGAAGTCAAGTCAGGCACCGAGAAAATTGATTCCCAGGAAGTCAATTTATATTGTAAGAAGTATTTTGGATTTTAAAATGATTGTAAATTAGAGTAAAGTGTGTATTTGGATAAATTGTTTTTATTGAGAATCGTGCGCGCGCGCGTGTGTGTGTATGTGGAAACAAATTTACAGTATATACTCCTCGTTCACGGGCTGTCGAAGAGGTTAGTATTAACAGGTTGTCGACTAGTGTCATGGTATCCTCCGCTGTCCTAGTCGACTTCAGGTTCCTTAGTCCCGTAGTAAGGGTCCGGGCGACAGTGAAAGGGCGATGGACGGTATGAACCTTGGGCATGGGTTCGGGCGACCACCCAAGGTCATATCTAGAGTCATAGAGCGTGAGGGTCCTGTGGACAGCGCGACTTAGGTAGAAACTGCGGTATAGACGCTCCTTATGAGAGTACCTTCAGGAATAAGCAACTATGATAGAAACTACGATATAGACACTCCATATGAGGGTATCGTTAGGAATAGGGAAACTTTGATAGAAACTACAATATAGACGCTCCATATGAGGGTATTGTTAGGAATAGGTAATTTTTGATAGAAACTGCGATATAGACGCTCCAAATGAGGGTATCGTTAGGAATAAGTAACTTTTATATGTATGAGAGTGTGTGTGAGGAATAAAATAAGATTAAATTGTTGTAAAATTGTCGAAATAAATTTATAATTAATGTTAATTTTAATTGTTGTTATTTATGTCAATCTTTTATAATTTCTCTCGACTCTGTGATATCTCTCTTGCTTGGACCGGTTCTGGAAACCGTGATAAAAATTCCAGTGGCGCCCTTAAATTTGAAACTTAAATAAAGGGGTGACCAAGGGACGGAATCAACCCGTTACAATAAAAATGCTTTTTCCCAAAAATAATAGACTAACAGTTGTAGCTGACAATCACGACACGTATGATAAAATCAAATCTTGTCTCATAGGACAAATGCAATATTATACATACACGAAGAGAGATAAGAAACCAATCACGATCCTGCTCAAAAACATCACTGGCGACTTCACAGAATATTTAATCCCAGAAGAAATCAACGAACTTGCAATCCCACAGGTAAAATTATTAAAAGTAAAATTATTACCAACAAGAAGACAGGGTGACTTCAAACATTATATTGTGCAAATCTCGTCAGACAGTGTCCTAAAAAATTTAGTCAGAGTTAAAAAACTCTGCAGCCAAAAAATTAAATGGGAATTGTATAACTAACTTAAACCTCTTTAATCTAAATGAAGGTAAAATACCTATTTCTGACTACGACAATGACCACAATGCTCTCATCTTCTCGGTTCAATTATCAATTCAGCTCCAACAAAAAACTGACTCAATGAAATACAATATCAAAGCAACCAAATGAGAAAAATTCTGCAAACACCTGGACAAAGAATTTCTCCTATCACCTCCGGATGACAGGAACCTCTCAATTACGGGGATCGACGATCTTATTGATAAGATTTCCTGAGCAATCACAAATTCAAGTGAGTCCACAGTTCCTCAGTTTAAAAAGCAAGATAGTGTTCTGAAATATGTCAACTCAAGAATTAAAAAACTTCAAAAGAACAAGTCACACCTTATCACCAAATTTCATAAACTCTACAAGACTCGACCTCCTGACTATCAACAACAAATCCTCAACACTAAACACACCATATAATTAATAAAAATTGAACTAGAGAAATAATTCTCTGCTTCTATCAGCAACTATTGGAATGGCTTATTAAAACAAGTCAATCACAGGGATCCTGCAACGTTCTTCCCGAAGATTAACAGGATACTCAGGCCTAGACAAAATATCTCGATTGCTAACCAAACGGTTAGTATAGATACCGACCTCATCACTCCTGGCAATGTAGACCGTTTGAAAGCTATGACCGATCTGACAAATGGTTCAATCACCATCATTGATCCAATCGATAAGCTAAACCTAATAGGACGACACTATCAAAAAATCAATTCACCAAGACCTCTGAACACGGGTACTCCTCTAAAAGCAATCATTGATATAGCATACAAAAAAATAAAAGATGAACTTGATAAGATAAGATCCGCAGCCCAGACATTTACGACCTTCAGCGCCACAAACAAAGTCTCCTATCCTAATGTTGATGTCAATAATCAAATCATATTCCCAAGCACGTTGGGAGTCAAAAAGATCTTATCAAAACTACCTAATAAATCATCTAGTGGTCCAGATAATATTCCAGCAATGGTCCTAAAGCACCTACCTGATTCTATGATCTTTGCGCTAACGGTAGTATTCAATAACGTCATGAACGCAGCCTACTTTCCCACTGCTTAGAAATCTGCAAAAGTTTTGCCGATTCTGAAAAAAGGTAAAGACCCTACCAAACCAGTTAGTTACAGACCTATCAGTCTCACTAGCAACCTGAATAAGGTCTACGAAATGATTATTAATAACTCCATCACCAGAACCTGTGAAGAGAAAAAAATCATTCTTGATCAACAGTACGGCTTCAAACGACGTCATCGACCATTCACGCTGCACACACTATTGTTACTGATTGGCTACAAGCCATTCATCATAAAGAACTCGTGGTGGCCGTGCTTATTGACTTAGAAAAAACCTTCGACTCTGTTTGGCTACCAGGGCTTATCTTTACACTTTCCAAAGCCGGCTTTGAGAGTTGGCTAATATATCTGATCTTTGACATGACGCATGGGAAAGCTTTCCAGACCTGGGATGGCTGCAATATCTCCACGGTTGTCTTCGCAGTGCTTGAAGGTTTACCGCAAGGTACAGTGAATTCCCCCATACTGTTCAACATCTACACCAGCAGACTCTTACGCATGTTCGGACTTAATACCATGACCGATAGGCATGGAAAGGCTTTTGCACCCAGACACAAAACAAATGATTACGGTACCGCACCAAAATGAAATGAAATACTTAGGCTTCTACCTGGACCACCGGTTAAAATTAAATATACACGTTGATAGACAACTGACAAAAGCCAAGATGGTCTTCCAGGCCAACAAAAAACTTTTCTACTACAAGAAACTTAATATCCGTGCAAAAGTAATCTGCTACCAGCTCTTGATAAGGTCTATAATCACCTATGGTTCTCCAATATGGTGGAATATAAATGCTGCGTCAATGGAAAAGCTAAGAGTCTTTGAACGTAGCTGTTTACGAGTCTGCTGTGGCACTTACAGAGACATAAATACAAACTTTCGCAAGTTTGTAAGTAACAACATCCTCTATGAACGAGCCAACATTCCGCGTGTAGATAATTTTATTATCAAGTTGAATCGTGATTACTTTAGTAATCTCCCTTCAATCCAGAATGAAGAGCTAAGCAGAGTATGTAACATGGATCAGTCCAAAGGCGAAAAATACAACTTGTCAGGCTTTATCTTCCCTCACATGTTCATTCACTTTGACCGGAACGATCCGATACAAGATCACATCAACATCCCCATAATTTATCATTGTGTGCGCCTAAAAAATGATAAAAGGATCATGTATACAGCTAACAGTTTCAATAAACAGCGACATAATTTCAATTACTCTACAGACATACCCCTGAGAGACCAACTGGACTTCTATAGACTCAGCGACACATACTGGTGGCTCACGGAGAAGACGCCACACCGGAAGCATCTGAGAAAGAGGAAAGACCTAGGGTATCCTGCCCTTGTGTAGTTCACAGCTGACTGCACACCTTGCATATAGTGTAAATATAATTTAGTTGTAAGCATATAAGTGACCAAAATCTTGATGAAGTTTTACTATAATTTTACATCATATATTAATTTATTAAACAACACAGACACTCATAGTGAACTATTACAATACATTTAATTAAAATATGTATAATTTATTTTAAGAGCTTGTTGGTTGTGAGCAGCCCTACAAGGGCCAAGCAACATCATGTAATATTAGACTAAGACTGGCATTTTATTAAGTTGTTTGCTGCCATATAATTCCCAGACTTTGTAAGAGAAAATGCAAATAAATACTTATTTAAAAAAAAAAAAAAAAAAGACCAATAATTGTCGAAGCAGAGGTTCGATTCTTGCCGACGGCAAATATTTTTTTTTCTTAACTAATAACAAATAATTAGTAATTGTCTTGAAATAATTAATAAACAAATAAAATGAATCGTAGAATTTTTTTCATTTGGAAAGAGAGTAAATATCAAACTATTGAGAAATTTTTAACTTCCCGCTAAGAAAATTGGAAATTTTCAAGAATCGGGAAGTTATTGGTTTCCCCCCGTATTTCGAAAATCGAGTGCTCATCGGATCTTGACGTTTTGAGGTCCTAGGAAGCTTCCCTGACTATTCCCGCGATGATATCCGTGTGTCTGTGTGTGTGTGTGTTACCCTTTTATAACTTTTGAACGGCTTGACCGATTTTATCGCGATTGGTGCCATTCGATAGGGCTTGGCCAAACTTAAATTTACTGAAAATTTGAACCGATTCGGAACAGTCGATTTTGAGAAATTGTAAAAAAAACTACAAAAAAAAATTTCTTCAAAAGTGGTTTTTTCGGAATAACTTTTAAACGGCTTTACCGATTAATTCCAAAAACTAATCAGCTCTCAACATCAAAAAACTGCGTCGATCGCCGCCAGTCTGGTCAAAATCAGTTGATTTTTTCGTAAATTATCGTGAACGAAAAACAGAAAAAAAGTGTTTTTTCGGGGTTACTCTAAAATTTTCGGTTCGATCAATTAAAACCTGGAAATAACTTATGAGGATGATGAAACTGCGTCGAATGCCGCCAACCGCGTGAAAATTGGTTGATCCATTCCAAAGTTATTGCGATTTGAAAATTCCAAAAATAGTGATTTATTAAACTCCTATCAAACTTTTGAGCTCAAAACTGCACAAAAATTACATTTTTGAGCTCGAAGAGCTCAAAAACATAAGAAGTGCAATATCGAGCGCTTAATTACGGAAGTAGCGGGAAGTTGCAGGGATGGCCGTCAGGGTCAACCGTTTTCCTAATGTTTTTTATTGACAGTACGTCATAATTATACTAATTCAATACAAAATACCGATTCACAAATTTAATTCATTACTAAATTTCTCAACTAAATTAATTCATTAAATTCATTAATTTAATTTCTTAAATAAACTCATCAATTAAATTTCTTAAATAAACTACTTTAATTAAATTCAGCTCACCAGCCTAAATTTAATTTTACAAAATTCTAAATTAAAATTACTGCAACTTAACGCGTCTCATTTAACCTTCAACTATAGAAATTCCCAGAAAAACCTACACTATTTAAATTTTACAAACACATTTATTATTCCAAATTTTATCGTGAAAAATTCTAACTAAATTAATTTATTACGTCAAAAGGCCCATAATAAATTACTAATAAATTACTACTAGTAACATTAACTAAATTAATTTTCATAAATATGAGACGCGTAACAAACGAACTACATGACCTTGACGAACAATTTACGTGTAAAAGAACCTACTAATCTAAAAGTAACGCCTGAGACAGTAGCGATTATTAATTACAATTATTCCGGCCTCTCAATTTACCAAATTAAGTTTTGGCCTACAATTATTCTAAAATCACCTGATACTTAACTTTTCCGATTCTCCAACGGTGACTAGTGTTCTGGTCAAAACTGGCGGGATCAGCAGCTGATTGGTCTCACTAGTCTCCAATGAATTGGCTGGCTCCAGATAAAGGGGTCCCATATTCCAGTTCACAAATTGGCTACCTTCTGGATGGTTCTGTATATGGATGACAATAAATACACAGTACTACACTGACTCCTACTTTTCCCAAAAGCCCACTGGCTCAAAAGCGTCGTTCTCTTCTGGCGGCTCATTTATAATCCCTGAACTCCAGGTTCTCGAACTTTCTTATTGTTATCCCCGCTGCATTTTTCCGGGACAGCAGTGGGGACTTTCAATTTGCACGCCCGGTGACAAGTCGAAACTACTTGTTAAAATCGAGAGGTAAGGGAAAGCCCTTACTTACCGTGGCGTCTATTACGTGGTCGATAATGACCATGGGAAGTTCGATTTTCCCTGTTACAATGAAAATGCACTCAAGTCATTAACAATCGTGTATAATACATTTTTTCTCATAATATGAACTGCAATTATCGCGATTTTTTTGGTTTTTTGAGATTTTTTTAAATTCTAAAACATTAATGAAATAAGTTTTTAGATTCAAATTCAGTGGAACAAAATACATAAAAATCATACTCAATCTGAATCCATAATATTTTTTCCATTTCGATAATTTCGAATTTTCAAAATTTATTTTAATTTTTTTAGGTTTTTCACAATTTTTAAAATTTTGACGGTTCAACGGGCTAATTAACGTTCAGATTTAGATTCGAATAATTAAAATACATAAAAGTCATACTTGATCCGGGTCCACAAAAATTTTTTTATCGCTGTGACTGCAGTTTTTCGCAATTTTTGGCCTTTTTTGGGGGTATTTTGCATTTTACTCAAAACTGGAAAGTGACTGGGCCAAACTTACTTCAAATTCGGATTCAGATGGTCGAAATACATATCCGTAGGTGGGTCCGGTCCAGAGTACAAAAAACTACACTCTGTGGACACTTCGTAAAAACACTGGTAATACTTTGTTGATACTCTACCGTAAGAACACAGACGATACTTCGTGAGAAAATCAGCAGTACTCTTTGAGTACCCTGTGAAGATACTGGCAGTACTCCACGAAAATTTCGAGAAAACACCTTTAGAATGTCGTGTCGTAACTACAAACAAAACTCCGTGTTTGCACCATTGAAAAACTGCCAAAGCTCCGTTGATACCCCGAGATTCAGCTGAGTTATCTCGCAGTTTCAGTGATGGGATGCCTATTGCAACCGTCTGGGACATAAGAGGTGCAAAATAATCAGATCCCTTCACAAAATCAATTATAGTAACTTTTATTTCTGTAATTGATAACTGTAAAATGCTTTAAGTAATAAAATAATATTTTATAAATTACATTTAAAACAAATTAATAGTCAATTATTTTTTGCAACAAGAAATAATTACTAAAAACTATCAACAAGCTTTAATTTAAACTAATAATTATTTAGTATCAATGGGATAAATAAAGTCGTTTTTTAGTGTTAACATTTTAAAAGTTTGATAAATTTCGTATTTTTGAAATTGTATTTAGCATCTTCAATACATTTTAATCAATCTAAAACTGCTAAAGTGACTACAATTCTAATAATATTTCATTTTTTTCTATGAATGCTACATTAACTAATAAATTTACTTTTCAGCATTCAATCTACCAGAGAACTATGCAGTATACGTATTATCGATTTATTAAAAAGCCTTGAAGATCGACGATAATTACTGCCCGATAAATTGAAAAGACAGTATGGAGTACTTTGTATTTTATTATTCCAAGCTCTGCATTGAAGAGGTATATTTCTTTTCCCCCAGCCAGTTGAGAAATTTAACTGACTTTCGACGCTGCTTATTGCTCGACAAAGAATACAAATTATTATAACCTCAAACATGAGGATTGTTGAACACTTAAAACTGAACCTAAAAATTCGAAAAATTATTATATACTTAAAAATGAAAAAAACTAGAAATACATAATTATAATTATTGTAATTAGAAATCTTACATATTATTTAGATTCGAGCAATATTTTTGAAAGAATTTTTTAAAATTAGAATAGCTCAATATTAAATTAAACTTAATAACATTTTTTAGACTCGCTTCAAGAGTTCTTCGTTACCTTTTAAAGGGAAACCTTTATAAATTCAGACTACCTACGGCTGAATCCTTATGAAGAAAGTAATGAATGATTCATCAACTATCCAATAGCTACGTGATTACTTGTGGTATTCAGCACATGATTATTTTAATCAAATTATTACCAACTTCTTGCTATGAAAAGTGAAAATTTTTGAACTAATTTTTTGATTGTTAAAAATTATGACTTCAACGTAGTTGGCATTTCAAGATTCACACAAAAAATTTTAACTATTTGACTACACTTGTGTGAGTGTGTAAGCTTTTATCATTTTTGAACAAACAAGTCGGAATTTAACGTCATGATTTACGTAACATGTAAGTCATATATGACTCATAATTTCCCATTTCCTGACGTAAGATTCTTACGTAATATGTATGTCATATCCATGATGTAAGTGTGACGCTTGCATGATATTTATGACGTTTATATAACGTAATTATGATGTCTTAATGATGTATAACTGATGTCAAAATTAATTACACGGAAGGAAATTTAAAAAAAAAAAATAACATTGAATTTTATGCGTTTTTGGGTTCGAATAACAATTTCGAGACTGATTAAATGTTGAGGAAGAACATTTGGAGTTAAAAAATCCCGGCGTATGCTGGGCTTGAACTCGGGTCCATTGAGTTCAAAGTCTTGAATGCTACTCACTTGTCTGCACCACGATTGATATTAAATACGCTTGTTTAAATATATATGAATTGAAGAGTTGGAAAGGATTAAGTTTATTAGTTTTAATCAAGTTTCATTAAGATTAATGATGAGATTGCATCGAAATTAATGAATTTTTTCTAAATTTTATAAAATTTCAGAATTTCCGTAAATTAATCTTCCATTGGTCATAAGAACGTCATAATAATGTCATATTAACCTCATAAATTCAGAAAGTTGAAATAAAATGTTTAGATTATCTAACAGAACGTGAAATGCAACTTGAAGTTGAAAAATTTTTCCTTAATTTAAAAATATTCATCATATATAATTAAAGAGAATTATATTACTTTCATCGAAGCAATATTTTTACAAAGCCCGTTTGTCTTTGTTATGTCCAAGGGCGTTTCTAGAGCGGTAGCGTAAACGGTGGAGGTTTGGACTAACAGTTTAAAGAATACGCAACGGAGGTTTTAATTCCGTTGTTTTAATTATTTATGTGGGACGTTTTCGAGATACGAACTTACCACGCCTTCGTTTGAGACTGACGGATTTTTATGAGAGTAGATGTACTTACTGTTACAGGAACTTTATTGATGGTCAGATCCATGGTTTCAGGGCAGCTGTTAGCGCCGGTTCCTTGATAGGGCCCTTTGGTTGGTTCTCGCAGCGGATGGAGTAGGATGGATTTGGGCTGCTTATTCTAAGGGCTTCTTATCTTATGAAATTAACGAACTCGAATGGAATTTCACTTCTTTTTAAGATTTATTTTTATAAACATTAAAACTTACACTTTCACAAATTGATTTTAATCGAAATTATGTTAATGAATTTTAATTGTTTGAGCTAACGTCCTCCAGTCCCCCGTAGGGTAAAGTGCGCAAATTTAGCTTGAAAGATATTAAGTTAAAAGATATTATACTTATTGACCGAACTCTCGTCTAAGTGCAGGGCAAATTAGAACTTTGAGAATTGGTTCTCTAGATTTTACCTACTTATCGACCTCTCGCCTAAGTACAGAGCAAATTAGAACTTTGAGAATCCCGACTCGTAGATAATTAAAACTAATACGTGGCCTGCCGGTTGAACCGAATCTGAACTCGTCTTAAGTGCAGCGCAAATTAAGATAAGGGACTTTTACAAGGCACGGGCCCGTCAGTTAAACGCGGAAGTCAAATTAACTGAGCAAAGACAAGGCGTTGGCTGTTGATCGCCTTTTTAAATACTCGCGGTGCTGAGATTGCAGAAGTTCCCGCTAGTCAACCAGCAGTCGCGTAGCTTATATTTTATTGTGGCTTTCGCGCATGGAGAAGTCTT
Organism: Cotesia chilonis; assembly: GCA_018835575.1. Taxonomy (NCBI): domain Eukaryota; kingdom Metazoa; phylum Arthropoda; class Insecta; order Hymenoptera; family Braconidae; genus Cotesia; species Cotesia chilonis. Next base: position 246,468 of record RJVT01000130.1, read on the forward strand.
CCATCTGCGCGGGTGATTTAAATTTAAAGAAAAATTTTGGGGTGGACATAACATTCCCCCGGAAAAGCGAGAAGCTAGTATAGTTTTTCGGTTTTCCCATGGCCACCTTTCCCATAAGCGAGAGCCACTTACAATTTTCGTTTATAATATTCTTAACTTAATGAGAGAGTAGTGAGGAGAGTCATCTGGCGCGAATATTTAATTTAAAATTATATTTTAATTTCGCATTGTATTAATTTGCTGACGGATGATCTTTCTTCGCCTCTTGATTTGGCAAAGCCGTGTCAGGTATCACTATTGTCTCAGCAGTGATCGAGCTAGCATTACATTTAAGAGATTTGTTAAAGATAGAAAAGAAGAGATGTACACTGTTGAGAAAATATCGAAAACTACGGTACCTGATACTAGATGGCCCTTGCCATTTGTGGAGAGAAGGTTAGCAAAATTTGTAATATAACAGGTATATTCCAATCGTTTCATCTCTTGCCAAGAGATTAATTTGTCTGTTATTCCTTTTAGGCGTATCAGATGATATCGGGTGGCTGGCAATGGAGATTAAATGGCAGATCATTCTGCTTCTGCGTTATATGTATAAGTGAACATATATATAAATATTAGGAAAATTTTCCTTCTGTCTTCTTCTTTTTATTTTATTTTAAATAAATATAAAAAGAAAGAAAAATTTGGTTAAAATTTTTTTTTTTATAATGCCTATGCCTTCTAACTATTAATATTTCAGATACTAATGGTCGCACCGCAAATTATGAGACAATTTCGTTGTGAGTAGTATGATAGATTAATTAGTATGATAGATTAGATAGATTAGGTACTATAGATTTTTTTCTATAGATTTTAATATTTTAAACATTTTTACATTGATTAGAGCAAAAAAAAATTTTATAAAAAATACTGAACCAAAAGGACGTATATTTTGAAATACGCCCTTATGGTTTTAGTAACGCGATATATCCTTATATTATTTAGCCTCTGGCCATTCACTTTTTACATCAAAAAAAGTTAAAATCTAAAAATTTGGGTATACTTTGTGCTAATTATTTTGAATAATTTTAAGTAGAAATCATCAAAATAATTTATAATAATAATTGATTAATAAGTGTAATAAAGAGCATAAACTACTATCATAAAGTATCGTATAAAAAAATCTGGAAAATGGTTGACCTTAAAGGCCATCCTTGCAGCTCCCCGCTAATTCTATCTTTAACTTCTGAATGAATGAATCCATTGTCACGCGGTTGGCAGCATTCCACGCAGTTTCTCTTTTAATCAAACCAAGCACTTTTCCTTTTAATCAAGCCAAATCTTCTAAGATCACTTTAAATATTGAATTAGATCAGTATTTAAAAAATGAGATATAGTAGTAGTTCTCTGATAAAACTACCATTTAGTAAAAGGAGATAAACGTATTATTGGTTGAATTTTTTGGTTACTTATTGCCGGTAACTTAAGAAAGTCACACCTGAAGATAGGTAAAGAGCCTTAATAAGCTCGGATAAATAAGTATACCTTAGTATCGTCAATTTTTCGTTGTTTAGTATTTCCATAAAATGCCACATTTGAGTAAAATATTAATATACATCAACTAATTGCTTAAAAACTTTTGATTATCTAGGAAAAATTCATTAAAACGCACATTAAATAAAAGAAGATGAGTTTTTCATATCATTTTAATGAATATAGTTTTCGGAGTAGTTGATACAATGTGACCTAGGAGAGATAGTTGAGAATAATAACGAAACCAAGTTTAGAATGCTAAATTATAAGGAAAAATAAATTGATACAATGTCTAATAAATTAAATAAATTATACAATAAAGAACAGTTTATAATTATCAATATGTATGTTATAGCATTACATGTTCAGTTAAAAAAGAATGATAAGACATTATTGTTGGAAAAATGTATTTAATGTTTATTAAATAGAAATACAATCAATACCATGTCAATTAACTTTCAATGTATTAGTCATTAAAAAATAATATAAAAAAAAATCTAAGCTCCTGATAAGTGAGAACAAATCTTTAATAAATATTCAAAGCATATTTTGTTACAAAAGTTTAACGATTCGTGACAGATTAAAAAAATGTTCTTGTTTTAATCAACTAATGTTTTAAGGAATACTATTTAAGTTGCAATAAGAAAACAAATGAAGAACTCAAACATATTTTTTTAAAATGTTTTTATTATCTATCATTTAGAAACAAATTTTTTCGAAATAATAAACCCAATAAAAATCTACAGTAAATAGTATCGTCATAAAAAATTTATTGTGTTTATGCTTTACGATAGTTTTATAGTTGAATCAAGGATTAAATACTCAGAAATATGGAATATATTGTTTATTAAGAATACACATTAATGTATCCCAACCTTTAGTATCTATGAAATTCGAGAATGTTAAAAAAACAGCCGTATTCATAAAATGAACGATAAATTAATTGTTCTGTGATATGACTAACATTTAGTCAGAGGAGATAAATACATTATCGGTCGAGTCTTACCGGTTACTTATAGCAGGTAACTTAAGAAAGCTACACATAGAGATATCTAACGAGTGCACAACAAGCGTCTGTAAATATGTATACCTGAGTGCCGTCAATTTATCGTTCTTCAGTGTTTATGCCACGTCTCAGTAGAATACTAATGAATGTCAAATATTTGTTAGAATACTCTAATTATCCGAGTAGAATTAATTAAAAACTACATTTAATGATAAGAAAGGAGTCTCTTATAGTTTTTTTTTTTTAATATCCTATTGACGAATATGAGTGATTTTAGTCCTCAAGGTTTTCAGAGCAGTTAATACAATTATGACTTTTGGGAGATTTTTGGGAAAAAAATAAAGTAAGTTTCGTAAAATATAGTGGGGAATTGAGAATGCAAGAGTGGTAAGCATAAAAACGATGTGAAGATGACTGATAAAATCTACTTAAGCAGTAATATTGAAACAAAATTAAAATTTCCAACATAATTTATTGAAATGCTTTTATTATTTACTTTTCAGAAACAAATTTCTTCGAACTAAAATATTTATTGAACTTTTACAATAAATAACATCACAAAATTTATTTTTTCATACTTATCTCTATTTTCATACTTGAATGAAGAATTGAATACCTTGAATAAATATGGAGGATGTTGTTTATTAAAAAACCATAATCATGGATCGCAACATGACATAAATGAAGAAAGTGGAATTTTGCTTAACGACGAATCTCGCTAATCGATGGACACTTGTAAAAATTAGCAAACTTTTATAGAACTAATAAATTTAAAGGTATGTAGTTTAATTAATTTTATTTCTTCTTGACATCCTTTTTTAAATTTTTATATTTTTCAGAGACTGGCGTTTTTCATTTACGGATTGGATTTTGGAGACCCAACCGTAATTTCCATCAAATTTATTGACAGCTAACAAATTTTTGTTGCAAATATATGAGTTGATAGCTTGTAATTCTAAAATGTATTTTATAAAAATTTAGGGATTTTTGCAATAGTGATCTCTACGTTGCGTTTGATCAGGAGTTAAATATCGTATTTTAAACTCATCTCATCCCTCGCAATATGAAAGTATAATGCCAGTAAGATGCTCTAATGCTGTTTTGTTTTTATCATTCAAAATATTAATATCTACATCGAGTATTTTAATTTTCTCTTCCAAAAACAAATAGAAAGCCGGTTTACCTCTGCCTTTAATGTTAAAATTAGCGCCAGCATCCGCGAGAATCATTGTGTAAGTTTCATTGTTTCATTTATCAAAAAAATTAGTAAAAGAATTGAGTGAGAATGATAAAAATTATTTAAATAAAATTTTAATTTAATGAATCTGCTTTTTTAAGAATCTACTATTGGAACACTAAATATCGTGAAGTAATGGATAATGAATATCATGAATCTGAAAATGATGTTGGTGTAATAAAATTTAAATTTAACTCGTCAAAATTATAAACATTGATTTAATATCAGGGAAGCGTAATAGATTAAAATATCCGAACAAAAACAGTTCCACTGTAAAAAATTACGCCAAGTACACGTTCACAACTCTTGATTTACAAAAATGCCAAGGAGAAATTATCATTTTACAAAAAGATGTAAAATCAAAAAAAAAAACAGACCAAGTAGCCGTTATGAACTTTCATAATTGAAAAAATTTTGTAATAAATTTAACGAATAAAAACAATTTTTTAGACGTACTTGGCGTACGTCATTGAGTACCCAAAATTTTTTCAGATGAATCGTGATAATGTGATAATACCCCTCAGGTAACTCATTGATGTCAAATATCAGTAGTTCAATAATCCGAACAAAAACAGTTTCACTGTAAAAAAAATTGCGCCAAGTCCACGTTCATAAAACTCATCTCAATAACGTTTGCACTTTACAAAAAAAATAAAACTCGATATAATAATTGTCATTCTCTACAAAAAAAAGTGAAATACAAAAAAATACCAAGAAACTATCATAATGTTAAAAAAATTGAAAGAAAATTTGTTGAAAATTTAAAAATTAAAAAAAAAATTTTTTTATCGTACTTGGCGCGCGTCATTGAGTACCCCAAATTTTTTCGGAAGAATTTCAACCCGAGAAAAAACGATTTTGCTCGAATTTATGTAATTATGTATAGTTATACATATTCGGGCTGATCAGCTCTAATTACATAATATATGATTTCATACATTCTTATACTTATAAATTTACATTAGTCAAGCATACTCAACTCATTAAAAACACTGCTTACTCGATTAATTATCAGTTTCAGTGAAAAAATCCGTTTTTAAATTTTTTTTTTAATTTTTAGTGGACATAACTATCAACATGGTGGTGTGGTGAAATCATCTGAAATTATATAAAATTTTTGGATTCAATTTTTTTCAGCTCTGTCATTAAGCTTCAATGAAGAAACTTGATATTGCTTAGTTTAATTGTAATTAACACATTTTGATTGGCAATCACACCGCATTTTCTAAATTTATTCAGCCATATGTTTTCTTTTCTAGAGCACTCAATTGTATCCACTTTGAAGTAGTTTTCATAACCAAACACGAGAGGGCGTTTTAGTAAAATCATAAATGATGTCTGGAAGATTAAAAAATTTCAAATAACATACGTATGACATGTCGATTTTACCTAAATTTTGTAAAACTTATTATTAAATAATAATAGTTGATTAATTAAATTCATGCATTTTAAGGTTGACTTACTTATAAATTTTTAATCATTAAAAGGATGTTTATTTATCCTGAAAAAATTTGGGGTACTCAATGACGCGCGCCAAGTACGATAAAAAAATTTTTTTTTTAATTTTTAAATTTTCAACAAATTTTCTTTCAATTTTTTTAACATTATGATAGTTTCTTGGTATTTTTTTGTATTTCACTTTTTTTTGTAGAGAATGACAATTATTATATCGAGTTTTATTTTTTTTGTAAAGTGCAAACGTTATTGAGATGAGTTTTATGAACGTGGACTTGGCGCAATTTTTTTACAGTGAAACTGTTTTTGTTCGGATTTTACATCTTTTTGTAAAGGATGAAAATTTTTGAAACGAGTCTTATTTTTTTTGCAAAGTGCAGATGTTATTGAGATGAGTTTTATGAACGTGGACTTGGCGCAATTTTTAACAGTGCAACTGTTTTTGTTCGGATTTTATATCTTTTTGTTAAGTGTAATTTTTTGCCCACCTCTTAATACATTCTTAATTTTAAAGGTGAACTTTTCCCGCGCAAAATTAGAAATATGTAAATAAATGAATTAATGCAGGTAAAGCTATTGTCATATAAAAGGTTATTTGTTCGTTAATTTTGAAAATCAAATCCTAACAAAAAAATTAAAATTCTGTTTCTCTCATAGTAGCTAGTAGCATTAAAAAACTTAACGTGACTGACCCGTGTAAACTCTTCGGTTTCAATCAATTAACTAGCTTATCAATGGGGATTTTAAATTTTTTATGTATATATAGTTAAAGTTTAACATTTTTTTGAATTAAAAAAGTTGTTAATCTAGATTTAATGCTCTACTACACATTAATTTAACAATAACAATAATTATTTTGGTAATGATAAACAATGATAATGATACTTTTAACATCAATTTATCATTACCGATATAATAAATTTCATTTTTATAATGATTATTATTGTTATTGTTACAATGACATTATTGTTAATAAAGGGGACAATGCATCATACGCATAATTGTAATACCTATGGCCTAAAAATTACAATTATTTGAAATCCGCTCGATTGAATAACAATGCCACCTACAGGCAACGACTACAAAGTCGTAGAATGTGTACACTATCCAATGAGAATTGCCTAAATCTTGAACTGCTGGCCTGAAGGAAGAAAGTAAAACTCAAACAATCTTTAGCCTGTTGTGTATTTAGTCTAGTTAATAAATGAAATTCAATAGAAAGAATAGGTTTGAAAACCATCCACATATGAAGTTGTTTGATAGTTTGTTCTAGAAATTTTGTATTTATAAAGTATTTTAACATTCATAATTTCAAAATTAAATTTTTCCCGCGCAAAATTGAAAATTCATAAATGAATAAATTAATGCAGGCAAAGCTATTTAATATGATAGGTTGTTAATTCGTTAATTTTGATAATCAAATCCTAATAAAAAAATTGAAATTCTGTTTCTCTCATAGTAGCTAGTAGCATTAAAAAACTTAACGTGACTGATCCGCGTAAACTCCGCGGTTAAAAGCGATTAACTATCTTATTAATAGGGATTTTACATTTTTATTTATATACAGTAAAAATTTTAACATTTTTTTGAATTAAAAAAGTTGTTGATTTGGATTTAATACTCTAATACACATTAATTAATAATAATAATAATTCATTCAGTAATAATGATGATAATGATATTTTTAACCTCAATTTGGTATTACCGATATAATTAATTTCAGTCTCATAATTTTTATTATTAGTGTTATTGTTATTATGACATTGTTGTAAGTAAATGGCACAATACACCATGCGCATAATTGTAAGACTTTTCACCTAAAGATTACAATTATTTGAAATCCACTTGATTGGATAACAATGCAACCTATCGGCAACGACCACAAAATCATAGAATGGTACACTATCCAATGGGAATAACCTCTGATTATGATTGTTCATGTACAAAAAACCTTTGTTCCAACTTCATATTGTTTATTTCTTGTTTAATTAACATTTTTAATAAGCAGAATATTTGTATTCTAAATATTTGCACTGCGCATGCGTCAACTTTACGTTTAGACTTTCAGCGCGGACTTTTGAAAATTATATTGACCAGCACAGTGATTAGAGTAAGTGTATTTTTCTTGTAATTTCAATTATAGAGGTCACAGGACAAAAGGGCAACGTGTAGTTTTTAATAATTTTATAATAAGTTTTATTTTAATAAAGTATTGAAATTTTTTGTTAATTGTTATGGATTTTTTTTTTTTTTTTTTTTTTTTTTTAATAGTTCGTAGTATTCATGAAAATAGAATTGATGAAAATAAAAAAAAAATGTACATGCATTGATTAACAATTCTCTCGATATTTTTAAAAAATTTAGAATGAAATGGATATTTATTAGTTATTTATTTATTTACTTAATGACATTGATATTGGCTGACGTCTAACAATTTTTTTTAATTATTTAAATTAATTAAATAGTAATTCCTAAAAAATTACACTCGTAAATTTTTTAATTTTTTACACATGAGATGTGCTTGTCACTATAATTTTCAAAAGACCGCGCTAAAAGTCTATATACGTAAAGTTGACGCATGCGCAGTGCAAATATTTAGAATGCATACATACAGCTAATTAAAAATGTTAATTAAACAACAAATAAAAAATATGAAGTAGGAACAAATGTTAAATATACATGAACAATCAAAAATAGAGGCTTGATGACCCAAATTGCTACCAAAATATTAAAAATGCGACAGGGGGGCTAACTTAAAGGTACATTATTAATAAATTCTTTTTAAAATAAATAAATGGAGAACGATCAAATGTTGAGAGTGAATAATAAAGAACAAACGAAAAGCTGAAAACGTGATAGAAAAAAAAATCAAAAATTAAAAGAAAAAAATTTGGGGTTCTAACTTCAGTGAGCTATCCCGTTGAATCTACAGTTTATGTAGAAATAATTCCAGTGCACTCTGGTGGTTGTAGATGCAAGCTGTGAATTAACTTTTTTCAGTGTAGTTGCGTATCTATAGTAAGATTACTACACATATTTTATTTTATCTAGTCTGTGGCTGTCACGATTCCCATGAAAAAAAGTCAGGATCGAAATTTTGGGCTTACTATAGTTTGTGCTGATAAAATTTAATAATTTGAAGTGAATAAATGTTATAAGTGAATATAATTAATTAATATCAGTAAAATAAAGTATAAATTACTTTATAATATAAATTTAGGAAAAGAAGTACCGTAGAATTAAATAAAATTTTGCAACCTCGAAATACCGTTCTGCTTACAGTAAACACATTCGGTAGTCTGGCGCTCCGTTTGCAACGGGATTTTTGAACGGAACTTGGCGCCAAATTCTACCGAATTTGTGGATCACCTTATCTCCTGTTCTTTCCCTCTTCACAGCATTACTGCATGTCCGATAGAAGTTTGATAAAACATCGTTTTTAATGTACAACTTTTAATAACTTTCCAATGAATGAACTGATTTTCAAGTGACTGGCAGCATTCAACGCCGCTTTGTAAGCCTCGTAAAGAATTTTTAAGTTCGCATTGATCGAACGTTAAAATTTAGGAGTACTTCCGAAAAAAACACTTTTTTTGGTTTTCTTTCGTTCACGATATCTTTTGAACGAATTAACCGATTTTATTGGTCAAGCGGCAATTGACGTGATTTTTCAAGATCAAGAGCTGATTAGTTTTTGGAGATAATCGACCGAGCCGTTTAAAAGTTATTCCAAAAAAGCAACTTGAAAACAAAAATTTTTCTCAAATTTTTTCACGGTTTTTTTGAGATATCTTGAAATCCATCAATCGGAATCCGTCAAAATTGTATTCAAAATCCAAGTTCGTTCATGTTTTTTCAAATGGGCCAACCACGATGAAATCGGTAAAGTCGTTTATAAGTATAGGAGGTTCACACACACACACACACACACACACACACACACACACACACACACACACACACACACACACAGTGACACCTTCGTGGGGATACTCATGTAAGTTTTCTGTGACCTTTAAAAAATTTTCAATTTTCTTAGCGAGAAGTTAAAAATATACTGGTGGCAAGAAAAATGATTACTGAATTAATTATAGAAACTGCTTAGTAAATTAATGATCAAATTTCGTGATAAAATCCTGTTTTTTTTAAATTTATAGTAGAAATAAATCTTACTTTAAAATAGGGCTCCGGTGTTTCTTGAACATTTATTAATGCTATATTTTCTAATGAAGTCAATTTAATTAACAGTTCATTCAATTAATAAACTGATTCATTTTTTCTCGATCTGAACGAAATGCTCGGAAGCTATTTAGTTGTACAAATATCAATCTTATCCGTGAAATAATGAAAACAAGCATGAATTTCAATTGTTATCGATTCATATGGTTGCATCAAAATGATCATCAGTAGGGTTAATGACTTGGTGAGGAAGGGCTGAAAGAATTGTCCGTAAAATCGCTTTTCATATCAGTTCTCTGGCTCAGTTATCAGAAATGAAAAAATTTTGGGTACTCAATGACGCACGCCAAGTACGTCTAAAAAATTGTTTTTATTCGTTAAATTTATTACAAAATTTTTTCAATTATGAAAGTCATAACGGCTACTTGGTCTGTTTTTTTTTTTTGATTTTACATCTTTTTGTAAAATGATAATTTCTCCTTGGCATTTTTGTAAATCAAGAGTTGTGAACGTGTACTTGGCGTAATTTTTTACAGTGGAACTGTTTTTGTTCGGATTTTACATCTTTTTGTGAAAATTTCTCCTTTTGACGTGATGAGCACTCGATTTTCGAAACACGAGGTAAAACCAATGACTTCACGATTTTTGAAAATCTTCGATTTTCTTAACGGATAGTTAAAAAAATCATCAAAGTAAATTTAAGATTTTTTTTTAGAAATTATATTTACATTGAAATTTTTTCTTAATTACAATTTCCACCATTTAGAAATACAGAAATTACAAATTTCATAAAAAACGTTGCATTTGTTCTTTCGTTTTTTACATTCTCACAGAGTATTTAAAATTTGTCCCTTGTAGAGACTGAAAAAAATGGATTTATCAACCATATACATAGGCAGGCTTAGTAGAGGGTTCTATTCATAATTTACTAACAAATAGTTGTTACATACATAATATCTCGCATTTTTTGTTATAATCACATCTTTTACGCTCTTATTCTCGTTGTACTTCACTGTAAAGAGAGAATGATAATAATTACATCAAAGGAAAAAAAACAGAAGTCGAGAAAAAAATTACTTACTGATCATTATATTATTCACCATGTAATAAGTCACCGTACAATATTTTGCAAGCTTTTCGTGCTTGGTATATATAACCTATACTCGATATCATTAATGGTAGCCAGTAATTGTTGCGCATGATAATTTCCATCGTTTGTTTACCCGTATGAAAATAACATATATAGTAAGAATATATGAAAAAATATATGTTAAATAACTGATCATATAAGTGGCCAATTTCACTATATTCTTACATATATGTTTCGCTATATATGGCAATATATATAATTTCAATTATAACTATAAATATAAATTCTAATATAACCAACAATATACCTCAACTATAATTTTATATATGTTATTTATATATCGTATTTTTATATATTATGCTGTATATTTTATTTTTATAAACCAGCATATATGTTGAGTTATATAAGTTCTATTATAGAGAGATTTATATATGTTAATTATAAAATGGGAAATATATTTTCTTCATGTATAGATGAATTTATGGTATCATACATTTAAATGTATATTTCTTGTATGAGAGAACCGAAACTGATGATTGTTAACTATTAACATGAATGATGTTGAAAACCATCGAATCAAGACAATAATCCGTAATTGAATAATGTTAATGGTTATGTTTCAATTCGACACTGATATTTAAATCTAGTTAGTAAATGTACAATGAAAATTTGAATTTAGGCTATGACTGTTAATCAAGAACATATAATTATCAGGTGATTCTTACTTGTAATATTAGCTGCATCATTGGCTAAGACTAATCATATCAACAGTGTATTAAAGCTTGTCATAGTCGTACAGTGATAATAACTAGTAGTAAATACACTACTCGTACAGTAGTAGTAAGTAGTGCACTAAAATTTTAGGTTAGAAGCGCTCAAAAAATAGGGAGTGCTGTGCAGGAAACGATCAATTACGGTCTGTACAGTACTGAGTCGTGTACAGACAGTAGTTAAAATTTCGTTAAATACTGTATAAATAGTCACTAGTGATGTTTTATTTCCTCCATCAAACTTGAGAAATTTGTTAAAATCATGGCAATTATATTATTATATGATTATGATAATACAGAAGAAAAGGTTTACTCGAGTCAAGAAAATTTTCTTGGTCTAAGAAATTCTTAATCCACTCAAAATAATTTTAGCTTTTTAAAATATTTTCTGGGTTAAAAACATTTGGACCTTTAACCAAGATACCTTTCAACAATCTTGAAAAATTTCTTAATAACAATAATTATTTCATACAAGTTACAAATTTTTTATTTTTTGATAATTTACAAAAAAGTTCAACAATTTCTTGCAATCTTACATAAATGATATTGAGATTGCAATTTTACAAAAATGATATTGAGATTGGAGTAGAGTAAATTAGAAAAGTTATTAACAAGTATACTAAATTAAGTAAAAGTAATCATTTAAAGAGGAGAAAAGTTCATTCATAATGTTTTAACAATTAAAATAAGGGTATTCTACTAACGACTCTCTATTTGTAGATTTTATTCAATTTCATGTTAATAATTCTAAATCGCAACTGTGAACATAAGCTACGGAAGAAATTAATTTCGACATTCCTAATACAATAACTTTTTTATCTACTAAGCTAGTATTTACGGCCGCAATCGTATTAATTTTTTTATCGATAGTAAGAAAGTTTTCAAGCTTCAAATTTTTGATCAACGGTTCATTATTTGTTACGTAATAATAGCCTATCAGGTAAGTAGATTTACAACTATTTATTTCAAAGGCGATAAAATTTTTAATTTCAAAAATCAAACCATTTTTTAACAATACTACGCAATTGGCTCTTTTCTTCTCACGCTTATAATTTTTACTTGTAATGACTTGGTTGTTAATAATACACCTATTAAATGAAAATATTTTTGTATTCGGATCAATTTTGATCGACAAACGTTGCAACGCCAGGCGTTGATCTGAGGGTAGTTTGTCAAGAATCCTCAGTCGGCCGAGAACTCCACAGTTGGATATTTGAAGTTTAGAATTAGGTTTTGATTTTTTATTTAACAGTGTATCTAAATATTCTTTCTGCTTGTAATTTAAATCGTTGGAACATAGAATGAGAAGCCTGTCAATTACACACCGCAATCTGAATGAATCGCATATTTGAATTGCTACACCATTAGGACTTTTAACAAATGCCTGGATTGTCTGATTAAAGTCCTCATAAATAAAGGCACTGTGGGTGTAAAGGGGGCCCCAATTTTCAACACTAATAGGTAAGTGAGCTAAAAGATGAACGTTAAAGCTCACGTATTTTTTCCCATACAAAGATTCCACGCCAAGAATAAAATCAAACAAACATTGTTCTGCGTATTTCAATTCGGACTTTAAGATTGAACTTTTTACCAAAACAGAAATACCATCGACTAATAAAGCCCAGTGACGAACATAAGGCTTGGGAAAACAAATCTTCATTACCGGTAAACAATAAGCTAACAGAAAAATGATCCACTCATGAGCTTTCATGTGAACGCGATCTGATAATGGACGAGAAGTTCTTGAAATTTCCGAAGTTGGTGAGATCGAAGTGATATATCTATCGAATTCTTTAATTTTATCTCCAAAGTAAAATTTTTCTCCTGAATTCGCAGAATCGAACCACAAATTTGCGAATTGGCGACAAACTCCCAAACCAACACAATGCATCCAGTCAGCATCCAAGTTCTTGATAATATCATATTCCGGTATCTCGCATAAAACGGATGCACCCTTAATTCCTTTTTTGTCCTTTTTATTTGTTGCCTTTGCATGCAGCAGTGTATTTTCGACGTTCCTTAAGCCATCTCCAAATGGATTTCTATCAACCATTGGATAAACCCTGACATGTCCTCTGTCTTTTTTCACAGATTCACCAGGATGTAAGCACAAGCCGCAACCAAATTTGCCATTGAATTGAGTCGAACACCGGAGTAATGGACGAGCAACGGAATCGCAAATACCCATAAGAGTAACTACAGTTCTTGTGAATGATTGTCCTTGATACACGTATGTAAACCCGCTTTTCAATAAAATCTTTGCTTCATTCACAAATGGCTTTAAGTAGCTGTTCATATTTTGCGGTTTCCCAACTCCAAACCAAACACTGGACAACAAGATATATTTACGCCTATTATATGGACTTAATTCGTTGATAGTGCAGAGTACGGGATAAACAGACGTGTTAGAACTATTGAACATAGGTGCTCCATCAACACTAAAATTTATTGAAATCCTACTGTCATCTAAGATGTACTTCTTGTACATTTTCCCATCGTAGATATCTTCAATGGCATATTTGTTGATCTTTTCACGGCTTGTAGAATATAATTCATGAGAATTCGTTGTTTCAAATATTTCACGAAGCTGATCCGTCAAAGGTAAGTGTAAAAATGAACCAATGTTTTTTTTCCGGTCAACTTTTGTGTTACAATTACCACAATTGATAGGGCAATTGTCCTCGGAGCCTAGATAATTGTTACAGTATTCACAGACATAGTGGACAGAAATATTTTGTGAATAACAATCTAAGATCTTCTTCCAATAATATTTTGAACTCTTAGAATTATCAGCATCAGATGAAATGTTGACTAACTTCAAAATATCTTGGGCTACGGTATGAGTCGTGTTACGACGCCACTTAATAGCCATAACTAATAAATTATTGATGAGATGTTCTTTGGGTATTTCATCGATGTGTACCTTGTTTTTATTCAGAACTGGATCTAGCATGTGATTTTCTTTAGTAGTATTAGTTTTTACACCCATGATATCATTAGTATCAATTGATAACTCTGAATCAACCTTCAAAAAGAAAAGAATACTCTATTAATGCTGTTATGATCACAAAAACTCAAAATGCTACGATAATTAATGACAGGCATGAATTAAATAAGTAATGGTAGGATCGGGATCTTAAATGTAGAATTTTGGAGTCCTAAGACTATACTCAGTGAAAATAAAATCTCTGATTAAGAAATCCAATTTGAAATGATTTAAAAGCATCTGATTTGAGTACTATATAGATATATATTTAACATGAAGGTAATCATTCTAAATCATCTTTCTAAATCAGGGATACTACTGGTTACTATTGGTAAACTAATTAATATATTTATAAGAAATTTAACTTGATTTAAGAGAAAAAATCTTAAACCATTTCGAAGAAACTGATGTTCTCTGTACTCAAGAAAATCAGCCTCTTTTGAAATAACTTTCTTGGCTTAAGATTTATTGTTTTGAATCATGTTGAATTTTTTATTGTAGTGTACAGCTATTTCATGAAATTAGAACTGCTTGGAAAATAGAGAGCGCTGTACAATAAACGGTCCGTTATTGTCTGCATAGTACTGAATTATCTTTTATTGCGCAGGGCTTTCTGCTTTATAAACAATTATAATTTCCTAAAATTTCTAAACTGTACTAACTTCTGTCCGATTAGTAACCAGTGGTAATTTATTATCTTCGTATAGTTTTCAGATATGTTTGCAACAACTTGGGTTAAAAAATCTTAAGGAATAACCAAAAAAAATGATTCCTAAGGATTTCTTGAGCGTGGCCGCTGAATATTTTTGCTAACATATTTAAAAACAATTGTTTGAGAGCTTTAAAATGATTTTGTTATAATCTCAACAACAGATTTATAATAGAACATAAATTGTAGTAGAGAAGACGTAGTGTTATTGCTTACTCGGGTAACTTCTTCAGTTTCTTCATCAAATGCAGGCATTTCATTTAAGACTTGATCGATGTAAAGATTTTGGTCGACATGATGACTCAAATTTTGGGTCACGTCATTATATTTATTCATGAGACGTATATTTTTCTCAGACAAAATCGTTTCAGAAATCCTGAAATTAATTATAATTCAATAATATCAATTTTTATAATTTTACAATGAAAATATAAAATTGATATAGTAAATTCAAAATAAATTGAGAAAATTTGAAGCAAGCAACATAAAATATTAACAACATACGAGGAAATCATAAGTCGCTTATATAAATTACAAAAAAAAAATGGAAGAAAATAACTGATCCTTCAATGACCGGTAAGTAGAATGTACAAACATACTGAAATTTTTATTTACAATTAAAATTTATTTCAATATCTTAATGAACGCAGAAACTAAAGCGATAGCTCACATGCTGCAAAATCTGTCGATTTTGTACTCAGTTTTATTTTCCTCCGGTACTCAGGAATCGTTAATGAATGTACTGATTTTAAGCTTAACTGAGCTTGGTTTATCTGCTTACTTATAACCATAAATTAATGATTTTTTTCGGACTATAATTTTAAACTTTATCTATTTTCAATAAACTATGGATTTTATCAGAGAAAACTTACTGATTAATGATTGATTTTTTCCGCCATCTCGATTGCGTTCGTGCAGGAATGTTCGCTGTGCTTCCAAATAAATTATATTTTTTGTATTTTCCGCGTTTTTTCTTTTTCGTAGTAATACAATTTTTTGTTTCTTCATTATTCAAACCAGAAACTTTAGGAGCCATAAAAAAAGTAATTATATTGCTAATGTAGACTTTAAATGTTAATTATTTCTTAAATGTTTTAAATAAAAATCATTGATTAACGCTTCCGTATCATCAGCATTCATATATTTTATATGCTTGCATGAATAATATATCTATTTATATCACGAATATTTTGAATATAAAAAAAATTGAAAGTCAAAAGCAACCCGTATGAAAAAACAATATATGGCAAAAATATATAGCAAAATATACTTTCGCAACATAATAATATAAGAAAAAATATATTATTAGTATATGGTATCATACTGAGATTTTGGCCGAATTTTATAATAACATATATCTCGAGAAATATATGTAATCCATATATTTAACATATATTCTTTCTTATATTTTCAATTATAAATAAATAATATATGGTAACTTATATTGATAACCTTATATCTACATATACTCTAACAAAATATATGGCAACATATATATTTTGTAATTTATAATGTATTGGAGGTCCAAAAACCGGACTAAAAGCATTACTATCGGATTAGAACCGACTATGTTTGACTAGGCTCAGGATCAGGTAAAGCGTATCACTCAGATATTCGAACTAGAGTTAGTGTTTTGACAGTAGTAGATAGAATTAAGACCTTACCAATTTCTCATTAGAATTAAACTTGAAATGAATTCGCACCAAGATTTGAACAAATTTCCTATAGTAAAAAGTGGAGTTTAGATTGAACATAACAATATAAATAGAATTTTATCTGAAGAAACCGTAAAAACGGTTCATTTTATTTTATTTAAACATAAACAATTAGTTAAGTTTATTTAAATTGCACAGAAAAAAATTGAGTAAACTTGAAAACAAAAAACACAATTAGATGCTTCGATCCCAGAGCTGTCATGACCGCTAATCTTCAGGTTCTTCCTGAAATAAAGATACATAATTATTGAATACTAAAAATTGAGCAAAAAGTTGTAATAATAATCATAATAGTAATAGTAACATTATCGTTAGCGGCAGCTTTGTTTTTCCTCCGGAAGTCGTTCATCATGTTATTGATTTGTGCACCAAAATGGCCTCTTTTAAAATCGGGAAATTTATTCCGAACGGCCTCTGACATAACGAATCAAAAAATATAACAAGCTTTATTAGGGTGTGCCAAAATGTAGATCCCGTGGAGGACCTTTTAAAATTGGAATTTCAAGTTCCACTTTTAACAGGAGCTGCGTTTGGGCATTTCCTAAGATATTTGGGCGGAACCAATTTATTTGATTTTTATAGGATTTTTTACGGGAGTTTTCCTTGACTCTTCCGGCCGGAATTCCAAATTTCATTTTGATTATCAAGAAAATAATCAAACTTGCCCATAATAATCTTTAAACGTTGAAATCTGATAACGGGTCGATCATTGAAAGTCAAAATGGAGTCAGAAATCCGAGCAATCTCGGTCATGTAAATTCTGGAAGTCAGAGTTATGAAAAGAACACTTACGTGATACTCGAATAACCTTTGCATCATAAAATTTCCATCCACACTTAGGTATTTTTCCCGAATTGCTTTTCCGCCATTCAATATTGTAGTAGTGATCTTCCGTTTCCTTCTCGGGATTGAATGTGTTGACGTCAAAGTCCAAAATCCAGTCAACCGGGACACCCGCGGTATAAGTCTTGTCATAATCACCACCTATCCACTGAACGAGGGCAAATTTTGGCTTCATTATTAAATAAATAAATTCTTATTGTTAAATTCAACACTCAAAGGGAAAAAAATTGTAGGCACAGATTTTTTTATCTTATGACAGATCAGCGAGATCAGCGAACCGCAAATAATTAATATTTTTTTGACTTTTGTTTGTCAACTTTTTCTTATTAACTAATCTGCATATAAAATGTATAGCTATATTCACGTCTATAAATGTAATTTCCAAGCAATATTGACTTCAAGACACTAGCGACTGATAATAATTTAAAAAATAGTCAAAAAAAGTCTCCAAAAAATCCAAATAAACACAGATGTGATGGCTCCAAAAGTTGTTGGTGACAAAATCGAACAAGGTAAAACTTTGAATATTAAAAGGACGAAAAAACGCGGGCCCTACAAAAAATATAATTTTTTGGAAGCACGGCTGAAATCCCAGCGAAAACTCAATATAGATGGCGACTCAAGGCTCGTGTTCAGCAGTAAGTATCATTTACTCTTATTTAATAATCAAATTTTTCTGTTTCTATAGAATATTTAAATTATCAAAATTCCAGGATCACCAAATCATATACCCCGGACAGAATACTGCACCTTTCAACGAATGATGACAACAGCATCGGAAACCAGGAAAATTGCATCAGCCAAGAGTCGCAGAGTGATCAAGAGTCGAACGAACAACTTCCGTTGGATAAAAAGACACAGGATCAAGTTTGTAGGGTAAGTAATGAATTATCAATAATCTCTGATTGTATCCATTCATATTTGAATCGAATTTCGTGAAATCTAGTTATATGGTGCGGTATTTGCTTCAAACATGGCTAAATCTGATCGAATCTAACACTTATCAGCCGGATACAGCGCCGATCTGATAGATTTGGTGGTATTCGGTTAGTAAATATCAGATTTGATCAAATTTCGCAATGTTTGAAGTAAATACCGTTAGCTCTAGTAATTTGGCGGAGAATTCGATTCGAAAATGGCTAAATCTGCTGAGATCTGACAAGTATTAACCAAATACAGGACTAGTTTATTTAATTTACTAGAACTTGGCTCGTTAATGTCAGATCTGGTGAGGTACTGGTGAGCCATATTTCGACTAAGTACTCGACTAAATTATTAGATCCTGCGGTATCTGGTTTAAACTTGGCTGGATCTGATCAGATAGGACAACTATTAGCCATATAAAGCACTAGTCTGTTCCATTTAGTGGAACTTGGTCGTAAATGTCAGATCTGTTCAAGTTTAGCGATGTTTGAACTAAATACCGCTAGATCTAGTTATTTAGTGGAGAATTTGATGAGATCTGATACTTATTAGCCGAATACAGCACTAGTCCAATCGATAGAGTAAAATTTGACTGGTAAATGTCAGTTCTGATCAGATGCAGTCATATTTCGACTAGAATATTAGATCCTGCGATATTTGGTTTAAACTTGGCTAGATCTGATCGGATCGGACAACTATTAGCCATACAAAGCACTAGTTTCTTAATTCAGTGGAACTTGACTCGTAAATGTCAATTTTTATCAGATCCAGTAATGATTGCATCAAATTTAGCATTAGAGTGTCATATCTGCTGATATTTGGCCAGAAAATCTTGATTTGACTGTATTTTCCAGAATAATTGTATAAACTTACTGGAATTTTGTTTTTTGCCATCAGGTTGAAACGGAGCACGATCATGACTCAATCAATATGGATGCCGATACCACTCCGGCTCAAGAAAATCCGACACAAGATGTCGTCGAACATCAAACGGCGACCCCAATCCCTAAGGACATACCGAAGAAGCATTTGATTAATAATCTTTAGTCATGGCTATTAAATGGCGTCGAAATACAACGTACACAGTAGCACAAGATATTATAAAATTGGTCAACATTTCATCTGGTACGAGTAATTCCAATAATTCCAAGTACTATTGGAAGAAAATACTTGATCGTTACTCACAGAATGTATCGACCTATTACATCTGTGAGCAATGCAATAATTATCTTGGCTCTGAAAGGGATTGCCCGACTGAGTGTGGCAGATGTCACAAAAAAATCGACCGCAACGCAGCCAAGGGATCGTTTCTACACTTACCTTTGGCAGACCAGCTCCGAGAGATATTTGAGACAACTGATGCTCATCAATTGTACTCGATCAATCGTGAAAAGATCAATAAGTATGCGATCGAGGACATCTACGACGGAAAGCTGTATAAAAAACACATCCTCAACGACACCATGATTTCCATTAATTTTAGTGTTGATGGAGCGCCAATGTTCGACAGTTCGAACACGTCCGTGTACCCTGTTCTCTGCACCATTAACGAACTGAGTCATCAGGATCGGCGCAAGTATGTCCTACTGTCTAGTGTGTGGTTTGGAGTTGGAAAACCGCAAAATATGAACAGTTACTTGAAGCCATTTGTTGACCAAGCTAAAACTCTACTGGAAAAAGGATTCGCCTACACATATCAAGGCCAATCCTACACCAAGACCGTAGTTACGCTTATGGGTATATGTGATTCAGTAGCTCGTCCATTAGTTCGATGTTCCACTCAATTCAATGGCAAATATGGCTGCGTTTATGTCTACATCCGGGGAAAACAGTGGATAAAGCAGAGGACATACCAGAGTCTATCCGATCGTCGACGGTAATCCATTTGGGGATGGTTTGAGGACCCACGAAAACACACTGTTGCACGCTAAGGCAAATACTAAAGAAGATCGAAAAGGTATAAAGGGTGTTTCTGTTTTGTGCGAGATACCCGATTATGATATTATCGCAAATCTTGACGCCGATTGGATGCACTGTGTTGTCTGGGTGTCAGTCGCCAATTCGGTGGGTTTATGGTTTGATTCTGTCAATTGCCAGGAAAAATTCTACTTTGGTGACAAAATTGAAGAATTTGACCATTACTTGACTTCCTTACACCAACGTCGGAAGTTTCCAGACCCTCGACCACTATCAGACCGTGTGCTCATATAAAGCGCATGAGTGGATCATCTTTCTCTTGGCGTATAGTCTACCGATCATGAAGATGTGTTTTCCAAACGTTACGTTGACCATTGGGCCTTGTTAGTCGACGGGATTTCGATTTTGGTTAAACCCTCATTATGAAATCGGAATTGAAGTACGCAGATCAGTGCTTGCGGGATTTTGTTACTGCGTTGAAT
The DNA here is from genome assembly GCA_018835575.1 of Cotesia chilonis. Lineage (NCBI taxonomy): Eukaryota > Metazoa > Arthropoda > Insecta > Hymenoptera > Braconidae > Cotesia > Cotesia chilonis. The sequence goes on from RJVT01000130.1 coordinate 267,293, forward strand.
CCTTGTACGGTGAAAAATATGTGAGCTTAATGTCACTTTTACCTCACCTCGTGATAAGCGTTCGAGAATTGGGTCCTCTAATACGCATAGTGCTTTTATTTATGAAGACTTCAACCAAACTATTCAGCAATACGTCAACAGTCCAACGGTGTCGAGATTCAGATTCTGCGATTCATTCCGATTGAAGTGCGCAATTGATAGGCTCGTATTGTATGCTCCGATGATCTGAATTACAAGCAGAAAGAATATTTGGATACATTGTTGAATCGGAAATCGAAACCAATCCTAAAATCCACGATATCCAATTGTGGAGTTCTTGCCGTCTAGTGATTTTGGATAAATTACCGGCAGATCACCACTTAGCATTGCAGCGCATATTCATCCAGGTTGATTCATGCAAAAATATTTTCATTTGTGAGATGTGTTTATTAACAACAAATAATAACAGCAAAAAATACGGTCGTGAGAAGAACGGGTAAATTACATGGTGCGATTGAAAAATGGTTTGATTTTGAAATTCTAACTTCATTGCTCTAGACAAAAAACAATTGTAAATCTACTTACCTGATTGGTTATTATTACGCACTCAGTAAAAATCACTCGTGAAGAATATAGAAACTTAAAACTACCTTGTAATTGAAGAAAGGATAGATACGCTTCAGCCTGACTACTGATATGGTCGATAAAAAAGTAATCTTGCTTGAGATGCCCAAATTAAATTCTTACGTAGCTTACTACATGTTGCGACTTAGAACTATTGAGCATGATGTAAATATATAAATGTTCCGATAATGGTAAAAAAATTTCAATCGTAAAAAAGATTTCTATGAGAAAATAGTATTTTATGCAGG